>VZRQ01002269.1:536421-570611 GCA_013397975.1 Machaerirhynchus nigripectus
CTCCTGTCCCTTCTTTTTCCCCTCCCCTCCCCTCCCCTCTTTTTCCTCTATAGCCCAAAATAGGTAATGAAGAATCGTCATGAGACTATGTGGGTTTGAAAATTTCCCTCACCAGACAGATAGTACATAAACCAAGATTTTCTAGGATAAGCATGTCATTGCCTTTTTAACGATTTAAACATTTTGACAAAGTTTCTTTTTTACACTTTTCAAAATTTTATATCTTTGTAAAGCCCCTAGCCTAGTAATAAGATTTTAAGAACAATAAGGGGGGAAAAAAAAAAAAAAAGAAAAAAAAGAAAGTATGACTTGAAACTGACAAAAAATATTTTTTCTCTCCTTTCCTCTGCAAATAATAGTATTGTTCTTGCTTACATGATTTATAGGCTTTTTCAGTTCATTAGCATGCATTTATGAGTCCAGAAATTACACAATAATTCTAATTTCCCAGTTTTCTCATTTCTGGTGTAAAAATATGTGGATATAATAAGGCTATTGTCATATGAGTAGTGTATTAGTAATTTTGCTAAAGATAAGTTGGTATTGGCATATGATTTAACAGATGGATTGAATGTTGCTGTTTGTCCAGCATATGGTACTCTAGCAGATAAGCTGAATAACACTGGGAACTACTAAAAGGATTTTGCTTTGAGCATTGTTGCATTTGCACTGCACTGAACAATTTGTCATTCTGCAGTCTGGGCTGCAGTTCATGAAGATATTGGGTTTCTATCTGAAAGAAATTTCCACGCTAGCAGTTTGCTCAGAGGCAAATGTCTGGTAGATGACAGTAAAGAACATACTATTACTTGAGAAAATCAGGTCAAATCTTCGGGGCCTTTCCCCTGTTCTGACTTAGCATTTAGTCCTAGTTTTGTGAGGCCATAACCTCAAGATTTTGATGTTTTCTTGCATTTTATTACTTTCATTCTGAAATAGAGGGCTCAAAACCACAATCTAAATAAAAGAAAAAAGCATTCATTTCAGCTCAACTTTACTTTTCCTTTTTGACATGAAGACAGCATTACCTCTCCCACAGCAAAGATAATCAACACAGGAAAAGATAAAATATTCTATGTTTTAACAAATCATGTGACTGGGCCACAAATCCAGTTTCATATCATACAGCATAAGATACATTCTTAGAATACGAAGTAGAATAAAAAAGTTTTTCTTGTGAAACAAAATTTATTTTAAAAAAAATTTAAACGTTCTGTTAATAAATTAAAACTTTAGAACTTTTGGTAACTGTTTCATTTTGCTTATTTTGTTGAACAGAAGGTGCTATTTTCAGTGCTCTAGAGAAAGTCTGCTACTGAAAGAGAAGGCAACATTGAAATTCTTCAGCAACATTTTTTGTTAAACTTCATTAAAGTGGATGAAATGGGATCAATTTCAGAAGAGTGATGGGGCAGTAATGAAGAGAGGCCCATTGCTACTGAGAGCAACACACAGCTGATGTTTTTATTCTAAGACCACTTCCATGGGAACATCCTTACTCCTTAGAAGCCATTCTCTGTGTAATTATCACCTTCACTGCTAAGGACAAACTGCGTATCATTTAATCACTCTATCAACAAAGTCCTTGCCTGTGACATCCAAAAGCAGGAAAGAAGGAGTTATTGAAAGAGAAAAGAACATAGGAGAAGTTTTTAATATCGTAAACCAGAGAATCAAAGTTTTTCCATTTGCTCTAAGATAACATATGATAATCAAACATAATGGAGAAGACAGAAAATGTTACTCAACCTTTTTTCATGCAAAGTTTTTTCAAAATACATATTGCATTCAACATTTAGTTTCTCAGATAAGATTACGGAGCCATTAGATAATATAGTTCATTCAACTGCTGTTTATGGTCAGCAAGACAGATTAGTACACTATGCCTCATGACCTGAATCGGGCGATAAAAAGACCAGGCTGACTCTGTGATCTTAGTCATAATTCCCCTACCAACCTTTTCTTTCTCTGCTTAATTGAATTCTGTTTGAGATTGGGAAATTTTACAAAACTATTTCCTAGTGTGTCTTGAGCTTGAAGCCTTTCTGTAAGTTATTTCTTCCCTATATGAGTATACTTACTGTTTCTAAAGTATTTTCAAGTTGAATGGTTAAACCGCAGTGTACAGCAGTCTATTTCTCTAACATGATCAGCACTTGGGAATAGAAATATCAATATCAGTCCTGTAATAAGCCATGTTATATGGTTATTCTCTCAGACTCATAAACACCTCCTAAAACACTTCCTACACCAATGTTATTCAAATACTTCCTCTGTGGTAGCATTCATGAAAACTGTAGCAATATTCTTCTGAATGCAAATAATCATCAAATTCCTGATCCTATGTCTTGGGGTGATTTTATGATGTGTATCCCCTATTGCCTGCTCTAAGCCCAGGCTTGAATCCTGTGCCTTTCTGTGCCTTTAAAACTGGGTCCGAGAGAAAGAAAAAGCTAGGTCAACTTTTCAAAGCAGTTTTGTGTTCAGGAACGCAGAGATAGCTGCTGCTGCTGCAGAGCGGAGGAAAGCATCTTCCTGCTTTTCCCAGCTCTTGGCTCCTTTTCTCAGGAGAGAAATGGAGAGTTAAACTCCTCTGTTTCCCTGGGACTGTGGTTTCTTCTTTTTCTCTTCTAGAACTGTTCAGAACACCAGAACATCGGAACTTCACCGGGAGACCTCATACCGGCCCGGAGGGGTGCTCCCATGCCGAATTGCAGCTCCGCGGAGGAGAGAGACCACACCCACAAAGGGCTCTGAAAATTTACCCGGTTCTCTCCACAGCGAGAGGTTTTATTACCAGCTTTATTCTCTTCCCGTGCCTGCTGTGCACTGTGTTTGTTAAAGAAATAGTTTTTTTCACTTTTTCCTCCGAGGAATTTCTTCCCGAACCTGGTGGGGGAGGGGTGTCTGTAATCTGCCTTCTCTCAGAGCACGTTCATTTCGGATGTACCTCCAAATTTGTCTCAAACCTGGATATCCTAAAAACAGCATGCAGTGATGTCAATAAAGCTGAATGTGATATCTGTCCTAGGTCTTCTAGTCTTGCCTTGCACTCTTCAGAATAGGATCCATACAGAGCTTCCCTGGATCAATTCCACCATCCAGAATGCAATGACTTATGCCAGTAAGGCAGGTAGATAGACACCATCAACCTTCTTACACCAAATCTCACTGCTGAGTCAATGTCTCTCATAAACTCAAAATGTTTCACAGGAAGAATTCAGAGCCAGAAGCAGGAAATTAGACCTACTGGCCTGGCTTGGTTTAGAGTATAATAGGTTTCCAAAAGCTAATGAAAGTGTGCATTTACTGGGAGTTAAATGAGTCTGGAGTACTTTTTTTAATTTATTTTTTTGCTTTTATTCTTATACTACACTGAGTATTGAGGACAAGCTTTTCAAAAGTGACATTTAGGATCATTTGCAGGAAAAACTGAGCATCTGCTCTCTGAAATTAAATTTTTAAATGGTGCAAAATTGATCCAACAAACTTCATAAAAGCTTTTCCAGGGGCCAGAAGGTTACCCTTCATAGACACTAATTTTGAGAACCTATTTACTTTGACTTGGACGTGGTACTCAACTTCTCTAAATGAGTTACTGGAAAAATTATTTCCAGAGTCTTAGAAGCATAATATACATAAATTCTAAAGAGTAGTAATGCAATGGTTAGTTTATAAGTGCAATGAAAATGAGGGAAGAAGAGAAGAATCAAATAATATGCCTTTTCCTGATAATCTGTTCACCCCAGAAAAGGAAGTTTCAGCCTGTTCAGTGGGGAGTGCTAAAAAGAATAAATATATTGTCACATTTTCCAGTTCTGTTTCTCTGTGTGTCATCTGTTCTAAATATGTAGCTTCTGTTCTCCTAAAGTGAAAAAGACTCTTTGCTCTCAGCCTGGTAATTAAAGTACAGTAATATTTCAGATGATAAAAACATGAATAGATTTTTAAATATTTCAGAGACTATTTTTTTCCTTCTTTTTTTTCAAAGATGGAAATAAGAATACCTAGTAAGCTTGTAAAGATACAATGATTATGGAACAGCATGGCTGTGGTAGACACATTCAAATTAAAGGTCACTGACAAAAGAACAGTCATCTTGAATTCTATCAAACATAGCAGAAAATATGTGTCAGAGTGCCTAGAAAGTCTATTGGGGCTAAATCACATTCAGATGGTTGGATCAGATGGTTGTTTATTTAAGGTACATAATGCATATGCATTAGGGAAGTGGGATGGCTGATATTTTTGCAGAGGAATATGTGTAATTTTCCTACTGAGTATCACAACAGTAAATAAATAAAATCTGGGTTTTATTCCCCCACTATTTACATATGTTTCAAATGCACTCCATTTATTTGAGCCTGCCTGAAATATCTTAATTCATGGTTTATTGGAGCTTCCTTCTCCTTCCCTCTCACAGCTGTTAAGACAGTATCCACTCAACATTCAATTTATCATTTTAAATCCTGACCTGCAGGTTTTTTGTTTGTTTGTTTGTTTGTTTGTTTCTGAATCTTTATATTCAGGGAAAATCTCATTGAATTAAGCCAATTTAATTTGGTATAAGACTACATGACCAGAAAGGATGATCGTGTCCTTTTCTCTAACATTCCAGCTGATTATTTGTACCAGAAAAAGTAACAGAATATTTAAATCACACATCAGAAATCTTTCAGAAGCCCATAGCAAATCCAAGCGCCATAAGAAAATACCAATATGTGGATAGGTAGCAACTGTACAGCATAGGAAGAGAGTGGGATACATTAAGGTTGCTGCCAGTGTTCAGTTTTGACAGAATGACAACTGAGGTTACCCAAGCAACTGGCCAGACTGGAGGGAATAACTGAAAAACTTCCCCCAGTTCCACCCAAAGGATGAAGGCCAGGAAAGAATCAGTCACACTTAAATGGAAACTGAAGTCCTGAAAATAAAATGTTACACGGAAAGTCGTATGCTCATGAAAAAATTCTGCTTTTGATGGGTCATTCATCAAGACATAAAATTGATTGAGAAAAATGTTTTCAATGCTAATTAAAATATCTTACAGCCAGAGTCAAAACTCAAACCCAGAAAAGAATCAACACACCAGCAGATTAGAAGGAAAGTATGACTTGATGACACAGTGGGAAAATTGATGAGAAGTTTTCACCTATAAAGCAATATCAAAGGCAAAATAATTTTCACACCATGAAGTTCTTTTCAATTCATTTGCCCAAACTAAACCAAGAAAAGTGGTATTTTCATGACTAAACACACAGATATTTTTTTAAACAAATAAATTTAAAATTATTGTTAATAACTAATATAATTTTAGTCGTTCATTTAGCAACAATCTAGTGTTGGTGTATTACAGCTACAAGAAGGATAGAATATCTTAACATCAGTTGATATTTCATCTCTAAAACTCAATGAGCAAGTAGAAAAAGAGGATTAGGTGTTATGGTTTGTTAATAAACTGCATGAAAGATACTTGCTGTAAGGCCAGCTGATGCTAGTTCTGTAAAAGACATTTCAAATCAAGGCAAGTCTTTCAAATTCAAAGTTGTGGAACATCTCTTAAAGTACAAATTTTATGTTGCATCACTTGCATTATTGATGTTTTTGGTAATGTTGCACACACGCTGGCCAGACATTCAAGAATATTAGGAGGTCCACAGAATCATAGAATCATTTAGGTTGGAAAAGATCCTTAAGATCATTTAGTCCAACTGTAAATCTAATACTGCCAAAATTGTGCACAGGAACGTTTGAAATTACAGAAAAAGATATTTTCTTCAAGCATGTGGTGAAAAAGCAGATAATTAAAAATTATATTTACTCTCCTTTGTTTGAACAAGTGTCAGAGAGAAAAGTATGTTAATGACCCAACAGCAGAAATTCTATGAGACGGGAACATGAGAAAATTTTTAAAATTTGCCACCAAAAGCGATGCTCTAGACTCGCTTTGCTCTTCTGTCCTTTTTAGGTCTTGCTGATAAGTAATGCTGACTCCTACCTTGTATTAAATGTCCTTTCTTAGTGCATGTGCCCTGGGAAACAACCTGGATTATCTGCATTGATCCCTCATTATCTGGAGAAATATAAATAAAGATGCTTTTCTTACAAGAGATTTTTGAGTGTTAGTCAGACTGTATGAATAAACATGTTGCTCATTCCTCTTGAGTCGGGAGTAAACACTTTTAAAAGGACCACCAAGTTTTGTTTTCTTCTACTTTTTTTCTTCCCATCTTTCTCTGAAAATGCTGAATACATTTTAACTGTTTTAAAGTACTTTTTCCTTCTGAGGTTACCTCTGCCTAGCTACCTTTTCTGTTTATTTGAGATAAGCCACGAAATATCACTTATTACAAACGCAAACAGAACAGAAGGGTGAGAAGTCCTCAAAGCTGTCTAAGTACAAATCTTCAGGTGGAGGAGGTCTATCAATAAACTAGCACCAGAAAGACAGAATCTTAGGTGAAAGGTAGCTGGCAGCACTCTCATTCCTGTTGTGTTTTCAGATGTGAAATTGTTCTCTTCAGCCTAAGTGACTGGGAAAATGTGCACCTACAGGAACTCTGTGTGTGTGTGTGTGTGTGTGTGTGATAAAGGACTTCAGAGTTCAGGGCTAGTAGAACTGGTTACTGATTATAACTAGCAAAGTTACAAAAAGAAGTTTTATACATGTGATTTATTACAAGTAACTTCTCTCTCTACTGTACCACTATGAAATATTGTGCTTTTACTCTGGTTATCCCTCTCTTTAGGCATGAGTTGTCTAGACTTGTGAGGAAGGAGGGGAACATTAATGGTTTTTATTCAGGCATCCAGTGAGGCAGCACAGAAGAGGAAATGATTATTTTTTAACTGAATGCACTAGCAGCAATGCACCCAAATGCCCCAAATTAGCTTTATTTTCAATGTTTCTAGAGGAGCAGAATGCAGGATCCATAGCATACATATTAACAGCTCCAATTATCCATATGACTGCAGCTCTTCTGGAGCCCTGTGTATTTCAGGAGATACATTTTCTATCTTTATGCTTTGTGCTCAGAGTGTGAAATTCAATAAAATAAACCAGAGCAGTATCACGGATATCGTGGTTTTTTTACTGCTTCCCGTTGGGTCCATTAGACTAATTAATTCCTGTGATATAACCATATATATTCCACAAATGATTCCTGGAAACATGTGGGCAAAATAAGGTTTCAGCATTTTTGTTGCTCTTCATTTATAGTTTTTGCAGCTATTTCCCTTAATTCTGTCTGCAAGAAGTAATTCCTGCTCAAACATCTTTGTGCTCTTACTCCCTTCCCCCAGTTGCTGGCTGAGTTGCAGTGACAATAACTTTGCAGTGTGTTTTTTCTTATCTCAAACAAGTGCAAGCACATTATATTTCATCACCTTTTTACATGTCCATAGAGACAATAAGTAATGGAGATTAAAAAAAATCAATATTTTAATTAAGGAAATGAATGCCAAGGAAGTTTTGATTTGGAGAGAGTTAGTTGTCTCCTTGGAAGGATTTTAAGCTAGGGATTAAATGGCACAATTTGGGGTGGTATTGTACTCATCTTCAATGGTCATAGCCAACATATCAGATAATTTGGTGCTGTATTATTTGAAGATAAGAGGATTTTATAAATATTCATCCAGACTGCAGGAGTCTGTGTAGAGTCAAGATTTGTTCCCTTTTGAGTTCAAATTTGGGATGGCCATGAAGAGAAAGTTCTTACTGGTCTGTCAGGCCTTAGCTGACCATAATAGGAAAGAAAGTCCAGCGGAGGTACCATTAGTTTTGTTATCAGTAATACCTGGGAAACAAAGACTACAGAAATAATTTGATTTGTTTCCTAAATGAAATATTTTACATTTCTCTGGAGTTTTTAGGTTTGGATCCATGACTGTAGTGAAAGAGAGATTTAAGTCATTCAAAGGATCACTGTCAAAAGTATTAGCAAAATTGGTTTTAATTTGCATTTTTTAAGTGCCATTTACTACAGAGTGGCAAGGTTCACTCTGTTACTTACTGCCTGAAAAAAACACACAAAGGAAAATTGACTTAGAATCAAGGTAGAATGATTTATACAGAGATTGGAGACAAAAAAAAGGGAGACTCTCCCATTGAGTCATGACGTCCAGAGAGGATCCCCCTGCTCTCTAAATTCCCGATGCAGCAGCTATATTTCTGGAAAATAAGTGATTGGCTTTTGGTCAAAATACATACAGTGGAAAAGGTATGCCTGAGATTCCTTGTTCCCACACTTTCTTTGGTCCTTGATAAGTGACTCCTGGAAAAACCACATGCTATTTATGCGTGATTGGTGTTTCAAGCTCAAATGCATCAATGCTCTCTGGGTCACTCCCTTCCTTCAGGGGTTTCCTAGAGAAGGAACAGCCAGGAGCTGCAGCCCAGGCCTTTACCCGCTTTGGAAACTGCACCAAGGTATGCTCAGTTTGTTTAAGGTGTCAAGTGCATGCATCACAATGAACAACTTCTAAATTTTTGAAGTGATTATGTGAACTATTTTGCTCAGTGTACATATTTGAAAGCAAACACATTTATCTTACTCTCAAAAATTATATCTTTCTATGTTTATTATCCTAATATAACTAACCACCAATTTGTTATAAAAACGTCTATTTATTTAGTTACACTACATAACAGTGGATGTGTATCTAAATTGTCAAGCATGTATCTTAATTGGTATAAAATTATTATAAATTAAAAAGAAATGTTAATTTAAGAGCAATCTAATCCTTATTTAGGATGTTTAATTTAATATGCCATCAAAAACTGTTTGCTAGGAAAATCCTATTGAGAATTACTTTCATATTCTTGTTATTATCCTGAGGCAGTGAGAGTTAGTTAAAATTTCATTATAAGTGTACTAAATATCAAAGAATTTTTACATGATGCTCCATGATGTGATATATACTCTAGTCTAATCAGTTACATATTTGATTTTTAAAACAAATTGTATCAAGCAGATAAAGAAGTTTGGAGTACTCACTTTAAGCTGGTGCTCCAACATATGCAAAGAATCTCTTCCTTAGTTCCGTCTTAATTGGAGGAAACTAAAAGCTGTAGTTCATAAGAAAATTTTCATGCACCGTTACTTATTTTCAGTTTTAGACATATGGGTACCTTTGTAGCATTTGACCAGTAGCGATGGAGAAATATTGCCTTGGTTTCTAAACTGCCCCTCATTTTTGTAAACACTACAATAACATTCTCAATTTAATATTCCTATTACCATTTCCCACAGTGAAATTATGTTGTATCAAATATATTTGGTCTCTTAGATTAAGAATGAATCTGGGTGGACTTAATTGCTTATGCACTTTTGTTCCATCAGATTTATTTAGAAAGTTTTTTAGGACAGAGCGGTATTTTTTGGATGAGTGCTTCTAAAGCAATTCTTTCAACCATGGCACTCTTTTTCAACTGGTTCACTTAAGTGCAAATAAAAAGCTCTCTCTGAGAAATGAGTTTCAATTATATGAATATGATTGTGATTATAACTAAATAAAAAATAATTTTAATGATTAAGTTATCTAGAATCTCCCTCATCTGCTCACAGCAGATAATACTTGGCTCAAGTTTCTCCATTTGCAAAAATGTAAGAGTAATAATACTTCCAAAATGATAATGTATCTTCTGTAGCAGTAAACCCATGTTTCTGCTCTCTGGCTTCTAAAATTTACACAATTTTTCTCAGTTGAGTTTGATCAGACAGCTGCAATAGAAAGAATGTCAGTAATTCAATTCCCATTCTTATAGTTAGGAGTAAGTTAGAAACCTGGTGACTTGAATTTGCTGATCCCTCGGAGTCAAGAAGCAGGAGAATGACGTGCATTCTCTGATAATGTTACTTAGACCAGATTTTCTTGGGTTGAAGAGAATATAAAAGCCTAGTTTTAATCCTAGGTTGTGTGTAAAGTTGCATATTGTTACCACTGCTTCATGGGTTAAATTCTGATCATACATAATTTATGAATGGTTTTCAGAATGTGGGTTTCAGAAAAGTTTCAGAACTTTTACATAATAAAGTTACTTCCGGAGCGCAGAGTCAAAAGTTTACATTCTGAAGAAAAGTAGCATTTCAGAAGCAGATTTGCATCTGAAATTTTGTAATAATTGCTGTCAAAATTTTCATGGTGTTTGTCTTGGTTTTGTTTTCCCTCCTCAAAAGTACCCTATGAAACCCAGGCACTTAACTCTCAGCATTAGGTTCTGCCAGAGAGAGGAAAAGCCAAAAACAGTAGGGTGCAAAATGCAAAGCCTGGACACTTAAAACTTCCCTTCTGCCTAATCCAGAAAAAAAGTGAGCAAAAACTTTTCAAAGTTGACAGTTTTAAATTCAAGTTTATACAGCTTGTGTATATCTATACATATATATATATATGTATATATACCTATACACACACAACTGCAAAGGCATACCTCAAATTTACACTTTTCCTTTCATAGATTCCCTAGATTTTAATTTAATTTAGGATTTGGATGGTCCCAGTATTGTACTTCTTTCTTGCACACTCCTTTCTCTTTGTAAAGTGTACTGAATCTATTCATGACATTTAAGATAGATGAAACCTGTCTGAAAGATGTTCATATTACCTGGCCTTGTGGTCTGATTACTTTGCTATTGGACATCAATGCATTTCTTTCAAGTTTGCTGACATCTCATTAATCGTGAGTAAATTCATGCCAGGTCCTTGCAAGAATTGTAATTGATGCCCAGTGGCATCCAACCAGGCTCTTAAATTGTTCATCAATAAAGTAACATGTAAATTCTGTCCTTGAGGAGCAATGAATCTACTCTCTTTGAATCCCATCAGAGAATCCAAGGAAGCATAGGAAAAAAAGGAACAGATGGAAAGCTGGATAATAAGAGCTAAATAAGAGCACAGTGCTATACTGTAGCACAGCTATAACACGTGAATCTCTGACCTGGAATTAGCTTCAAGAAGCAAATCCCTTGAACTTTGCCTTTAGGAGAGCTTAGTGCTGAAAAGTGAAGGCAAGTGAGAAGGACTCCATTCTGCTACATTTGCTGTTGCATTGCTGTCCACATTATTTATTTACTTTTGTACTCATATCACACATATACATGCCCTGTTTAATTCTTGATTGCAGCTTAACATTTTGTAATACAAAGATAAATCTTTGGAATTCAGATAGCACCTTATTTTTCATATTTTCTTGTTTTAGCAAAATGTATCTTTTAGCAGTGTGTGGAGATAACCACACAAAAAAAATCAATTATAATTTCTAAGATATAATTGTAATAGTGTGCAATATACCTGATTTAAAGAAGACGAAATGTATTGCATTTTGAGAAATCAGAATGTAAAAGTAATTTATTCTCTGCATACTTTTTTTAAAAAAAGGAAAAAATACATGCCATAATATGAATTATTATATTTTAGAAGCAAGGCAACTGCTTCTAAAGTAAATTCAATAAAAATTTATATAATTTGGATGTTTTGGAAACTAGACCTTTTTATAAAAATTTGATTTCTGTCTCATAAAATATTGATTATATTGACTGAAATAACCATAAATACTAATACTTTAATTATAAAATTTTTTTCCTGATTGAAATGTATATGGGTGTGGGATTTTTAAATTACTGTAGAATTTATGAAGTGCAGTTTACAAAGTATGGTTCTAGAGAGCTGGACAGCTATGATTTTAAAGACTTTAAATTAATATCTCTTTTGTATTAACTCTTTTTTTGCTGAAACATCTGTAAAGAGCTGCATAAAACATCCTACATTTCAAAATGAAAACATTAATGGGGTTCCTTTTTAAAGAACTGTGCTTTACCTGTCTGAGAGGAAATGTCCAGACTGTGACCAGATAAATTTTTCTTTTCATTTTCTTATTGCTAAGTCCTCATGAGAGAGGGTTAGTGTCAAGAATGACAATACTCTTTGCCCTTACAAAACGAACTTCTGTTGCTGGTTGCTGCTGCTTTCGGATTATAGAATTGTTCTCTGTATTACCTCGATCTACATGCAACACTGATACAAATGAAATAAAGAAGAATCTTTGATAATTATCTTTAATTTATATTTTGCTTCAGTCAAAACTATGATCTTGGACTCTGAACAAATTAGGTTTTCCTATTCACAGAAAATTAATTATTATGCTTTTTAGGAAGCTGTGGAAGTAAATAGTTCACATATCATCTGAAAGGACTGAAAATGTCTCCCCCTTGTAAGTGGCAGATATTTGTACAGTTATTGCTGTTCATATCCTCATGCTCCCTTCAAACACAGACAATGCAGAACAACTCAGGGAATCAGTACAAATGGGAAAGTGATTGGCAGGGCAGCAGCCTTGCTGGAAAGGACCTGGGGATTACAGTGAATGCAGGCTGAATTTGTATTCAACAATGCACTTCCACAGCACACAGGCAAAACCTCACACTAAGCTACAACAGAAGCAGCGTGACTGGCAGATGCCGTGAAGTTATCATGTCTCTCTGCTCAGAGCTAGTAAGGCTGAAGATTGAATGTTGAGTCCAGTTTTGAATCCCCAGAGGCCTGTGGGAAAGTGGAGACAAGGCTGCTATTCTGGGTGGGGCACGTGATCTATGAGAAGGGGTTAAGGTATTATGAGGTTTATTAGTCCAGCAGTGCAGTGTCTAATTCATGATCCAATACCAGCCTATGGTTACCTTGAAGGCTGCTCCAGGACTGAGGCAGACTCTTCTCAGTTGTAATAGATAATACAACAGGGGGTAAGAGCCACATAGTGTCCCAGGAAGTTTTGACTGGACATTAAGAAAATAGTCTTCCCTTGTAAGTGAGTGCAGACTGTACCGAGATTTCTCAAAAAGGCTGTGGATCTCCATTCTTGGCAGCTTTAACATTTAGCTAGACAAAGCTATAGCTGACTGGTCTAGAACTGGAGACTGTCCTGCACAAATCAGGAGTGTGGATTAGGTAGTCTCCAGTGTCTTACTGTGATTTTACTATGCCAGAAATACCCTCAAGCGTCCCAGGAATCTCTTAGTCTGATTCAGCCTCATTGGTTATTTTGGATCCCTTTACCACAGTCATAGAAAACTCCCTCAAATCAGAGTCCCCAAAGAAATCTGCTCTGGAAGAGACCTTGTTCTGCCTAACAAATTCCACTGTAGTAAACATTGATTCACTATACATGTAGTCACTACATTATTTAATATCTTCAATTTATCACTGACTTATTTGAAGTGTCCAGCCCTCTTAGTTATTTGGTCTCCTGGCAGACTGTCCCTTGATGGTGACACAGACAGATAAGAGGTAACAACTCCTCTGATGGTGATGATTTTATGGAGAAAATTTCTAAAGATATGTCACATATAACATAGTGCCTGCCCTCTTTCTTCTTTGCTGTACAAAACAGCCAAACTGTTGAAGTGATGTTCCCAAAATTTTTACTTCAGGATAAGGTTTATGTAATAAAGTCTGGCATTAAGATCTATGTCACAATGTACCAGAAAAGCATTATTCCATGTCCTAGAATTACATATCTCACTGTTCTGGTTCCTTATTCTCATTAAAAATAAGGTGAAAAAAAATTTTGTATGTGTATGACATCAGCAAGATTAAATGGGATTAATGACTTTATTTCCACAAACTCTTGGATAGCCTGCCAAGAAAAAAATTCTCATTCAAATGTGGTGGCATTATCATTGTGTTGCTCAATTTTGGCTCATGATCAATAGAATAATTTTTAGACATAACTAGACTAATACTTCCACTTAGTCTAGATGCTTTTCTACTTAGATTATTCCTGAAAATACCACTAATGGGTTTTTACAAAGATTTATGCAGACATATAATCCTTTCTATGAAGAGCATTATTGCCTGTGCAAAATTCTCGTTCACATCTAGCTAAGGCTGGAAAATTACAATGAACTTCATATAATGTTACATTTTGAAAATGCTCTAAGTGTACCACATTTGAAGCTATGTTGTTCTCTTCTGTATAACATAACAGGAATCTCTGCCAAATTCTTCTGAACAATGTAAATGCTGAGTTATAACAAATAGTATCCCACCACAGAAAGTGTCTGTCAGAAATTCTGTGATTGATGGCACAATATCCTTTGGGAACAAGAACACAAGGATTTGGCACTTAGAAAGCTTTGTATTTTAATTAGGAAGTCAACATTAAAAGAACTATTCCATATAATGAATAGCACAGTATTCCTCAACACTCTGGGTCTGGGAGTTAGTGCTGAATTAAATAATAGGAGTGGAGAGCCCCAGTCATCTGAAAAGCACAAAGACAATGAAAAGCATGCATTATTCTCACTGATCTAGCAGATGAAGTTATAAATTTACATGTTTATATGATTCAAAGAACACATATTGAATCTTGCCCACCCCAGCAAAAGAAAATATTTCTTATACAATAGAATATTGATTAGGGTTAAGTGCCTGCATAGTCATTGACAACTTCTTTTGTGCTCCAAAGAAAAGGCTGCTAACATTCTTGAAGTTATTGAACAGTCAGTAAAACTGTATTAAAAGTATTAATACAGATCTCCTGTTCAGGTTGTGGAGGACATAAAACTCTAGCATAACTGTTTGAATATGAAAGCATCACAGGGAGAGTTCCAAATGTAAGGTTGCACGCATCATCACACCACGATCCCCTTTGATGATAGCAATATCTAGTATGAAGGTTTTGGATCAAACTATACAGCCATCATCATAGCTGTTATCTAACATGGGAAAAAATCTTTATGAAATAAAGCAGGTGTGATTTCTGTTTACTTTTGAGAAATTTTTTTTGTGCTAACATTCAGCGGTAGTGAAGAGAGAGATCAGAACAACCATCAGAATACAATAGGTCCTGTTTCCAAGACCTCAACAAGCAATAAACCCAGATATTGAACCATTCTTGTACATTCATCAGCACGAAAGAGTTTTCAGTTACTCAGTATGCAGCAGGTTTCATAGTGAGCTGCATGGTATATGTGATTTTATTTAGGGCTGTTACCATGAGATTAATAGTATGGAAAAAAACCCTCTCCAGTAGCAAACGCCAGCAAATACAACACTCCTGAAAAATAGCTGAACAGGGGAGAGTTCTTGATCTTCCATGGTTCTCTCACAACGTGTATCAGTGACCAAAGTGTCCTTTTTAAACTGTATGTTTCATGCAAAATGAACAAGACAAATTTTTCGTAACCTTGGAAATATATAATATTTTAAAAATAATATTGACCTGCAATCCTTGATATTTTTGATATCTTGCCTCATCTTTTTACACCTTTGCTTCTTGCATTCAACATTTTGCTGTTTTTCCATTAGGAAATTACATGTGGATGCAGAAATCCTTTTTTTAAAAATTATTTCAAAGCCTACTTTCCTCCTTCAACCCAGAAACCTTCAAAAGATGCAGCTAGCTATATCTAACAAATAGGTAGATCCAACTAGATTATGTAATATTTTGAATGCCCTGGTCAGGAATAATAAGCTCAAATAAATGTAAATATTATGCCTGATATTTTGTTGCTACATAAGGCGTTCCAAATGTGAGAGAAACATGGAATAATTATACCTGACTGCCTGAGATGGACTACCGTGGTTTATTCTTACACTTCTTTGGCCACAGGCATCAGTGGGCATCTGGGTGTGAAAAACTGCTCAGCTCTACAAGTGTTGCATGTTTTTGAGGTGAATATATTACATTGAAACATATATCAGCTAAAAAAAGTAAAAACCTAACTAAAAGTATTCTTGTTTAACAGGTTTTTTTGCTTTTATAAAAACAAACAAACAAACAAAAGCTGAAGAGTTTGTATTTAGTAAATATTTTAGTTTTAAGAATCATCCCAGAGATAGTCAGTTTGAAATAGGAATTTTTATGCTTTCTTTTAAAAGGCAGAGGTGTCAAAATGCACGACTGAGAGATTTCTTTGCACAATTGCACTCTACCCACAGGGAGAGATCTTGATGTGTAATAATAACAGCTAGAAGAATATTTTTTTACCATGGAAATCGATATCAATAAAGTTTCTCATAGTTCCATGGATCAATAACATCTTAGAAGTACTGCAATAGTAAACTGATGAGAAGCTAATTTTATCATATGGGGATCAAATTTTTCAAAAATAATTACAGATTTCTAGGTTCTTACATTCTTATTGAAGTTTACATATTGGGCTCCAAAAATTTATTTAATGTTTGATTCAGGTTTTTTGCTATAAATTAATATGCTGCATCTAGTATATTCAGTAGTTTTATTCATGATAACTATATAAATATAACACATTGTGCAACATAATGCATTCTTCTGGTAGGAGAAGAGCCTGCCTCAATCCTCTTGGCACCTTTTCCTTATGAGGGAATTATAGACATTGATGAAGTCCCCTCTTAGTCATCTCTTCTCAAGACTGAACATGCACAGCTCTCTCAGCCTTTCCTCATAAGAGAAACGCTCTCCAGTTCCTTAAGTATCTTTGTCACCCTCTGTGGGACCCACTTTGGAGCTCCATGTCTCACGCTTAAGAGCCCAGAACTGGACACAGCACTCCAGATGTGGCCTCACCAGGGCTGAGGGGCAGGATTAACTCCCTTGACCTGTTGGCAATGCTCTTCCCAATGCACCCCACGATTCCACTGGCCTCCTTGGCCACAAGGTCACACTGCTGGCTCATGGACAGCTTGTTGTCCACCAGGATTCCCAGGTCCTTCTCCACAGAGCTGTTTCCCAGCAGGTCAGCCCCCAACCTGTGCTGCTGCAGGGGTTATTCTTCCCCATGTGCAGGACCCTGCATTTGCCTTTTTAAAATTTCAGACAGTTCCTCTCTGCCCATCTGTCCAACTTGTTGAGGTCCTTCTGAAGGGCTGCACAGACCTCTGGGGTACTGATCACTCTTCCCAGGTTTGTATCATCAGTGAAATTACTGCTCTTCTCTCATCTATCCATCCAGTTTTCTCATTTTTAGAAGGCAATCATGATGGTTAAGCACATTTCCCTGTTCATGAACATCTATGTAGTAATATCTATGTATTTACTACACGTATATCTAGAAATATATACATAAACTTATATGCATATGAATTGTATATAAATTTTTGACTCTTGGACAGAATGATAACTAATATTTTAGGAATAGATATTGTTCCTACTTTTCAAGATGATCCTTAATTGGAAAGCAGAATATTTCATATTTGACACACAATAAAAGAATGCCAAAGCAAGTGAGATGCAGCACTACATAACTGCAGAAATATTAGTTGTGGTCATTATACTCATTAAATATTGTATTACAAAATACAGGAAAAAATAAAAGGTTAAACAAGGTGATGGGAATAAAACAATTAAGTTACTTTCTACTTAAAGAATTCTAAGAATTAGTAGTAAAAAAAATATAAAAATGACATTCAGTAGGAACCCTCAATATTTAAAATGGATTAGGTTTTATTTTTTCACCTGCTTTTCCTATAAACATGAATGGATGGCATGTTAACCTTACTTGAAACGGTGCCTGATTTGGTTACTTTAAGAAATGAAAAACACAGAATAATAACATGCAGGATTCTATTCCATAGGAGAAAAATTCAATAAATAATCCAGTCCTTAAGAAGAAATTGACGACACAGAAAAGTTTCTGTATTTGACCAGTCCCTGATGAAAACCAAGGGCAATTCAGAAGACCATTTCTAATCAGCAGGCATTTTAAGACATGCTTAATATTATTATCAGTAACTAATATGACACAACTTTAAAAAAAAGAAATTATAACTCTGCAGAAATATTCATAAAAAGCAACACTCGGGACAAAGTTGAATACTGGTAATGGATTATATTTGTTTATTTTTTTGTTTGTATATTCATTTATTTTGGCAACTAATCTTTAAACACAGCACTCCATAATAGTCTAGCTATATATTTCAATTTGCTCAGATTTTTTTGAAATTTCATCATATATTTGTTATGCAGATATAGAATTCCATTTTACATATATATGCAGATGGATCTTGCTAAAAGTTAAGTGGTAAAATTTTATATTAAGAAGAGGGCATCAGAACTAATGTTCATAATCAATTTTTACATCACTGGCATAGAAAATATCAAAAAGATAGAATTCAATTTATCATTTAAATTATAAAGCCCAAGTTTTGTTTAATTCTGACGTAAGAACTGAATTTTTCTGTTGTTTCTTACATGCTTCATACAATAGAATAAGGTATGCAAGTACACATTATTAAATTTCAACTTTATCTCAAATGTTTCGATGCACTGGTCAGATAGGCCAATGCATTAATATTTTCTGTTGTATTAATGCATGAATATTTTAAGCCTGTCACATTCATTATTAACTGAAATATTAAATTGCCAAGAATCAATTTGAGAATCAAGTTTATACTGTTCTTAGATTATTAAGGAATAATAAAATATTTAGAGATCCTTTACTGAGTGCAATCTGCAAAGTGATTGTTAGGAAATTACACCATCAGCTCCCATCCTACATTTTATATATAACATACAGGTAAGTTTGAGAACATTATTAGGCTCTCAAATCTAACTCAGAAAGCTCTGAAAATGCAGGATTAAGGATGAGAGAACTAAGATTGTTTTTAATTCTCATATTCCTTCTTGGCAAACAAAATGTTTCTTTTCTCTTAAAGGCCTTATAGCTGATTCAATGAACTAACAACAACACTTGAAATAATGAATGGCTATTCAATATGGTTTTTTCCTCTGTTCAGTGCATGGTTCTGTGTCATAATTATTGCACACCATACAAATCCTTTCCTCAAGAAAAAAATATCAGTTTTCTTGTAGCCACAGGGTTTTCAACTGTACAATCTGAATTCTCCATAAGCAGTTATAAGACTATTTCAGCAAAATAGCTGTGAGTTAGTTACATGAGAAGATTCTTCAGTATAAGAATATTCAGTTTCATTTCCCCACATAGGAGATTGTGTTGTTGGCCCCCATCTGCCAAAACATATTTTACTAACATTAAGCTTGATGACAACAGTGGGTGTCACGTAGTTCCACTGTTTAATTGAGAGAGACACCTCACCCAGGCGTGTCTTTGCAAATGTTCATGAAGCCATTGATAACATGACCTTTATAACATTTAGTAAGATCTTTAAATTCCATGTCAACCGTCCTGTGCTTTGGGATAACTTTCTCAATGTAAATACATTTGCTCCACCATCTCTCCATCAAATGTTTTATAAATCTTTCAGTTTGGCAGTGAATTAATGTTACATTTTGCATATTCTGTCTCATAAGAATAAGCTCGTTTGGCATCTGCAACACTGTATGAATGAAAAATAAGGGAAGCTGAAAACAACCTGAATTGAAAGATATCCTGAGGTGGTTTCTACGATGATGTATTCCTCAGAGCAGATGTCCCACTTACCCACCTACCTGTACTGTTGTATCGCTGTGTAGCATACAAGATTAAGCCAGAGAAAGTTGGGCTGGCATTGAACCTGCTTCATCTAGAACTTTAGCTTTAGCAAATACATACAGAATGGATTAGATAACAGTTTAAATACAAGGAGCAAAGATAGTGTAAACTAGATTGATAAAGAGTGTAATTCTCTGGCCTTTTCCGTTGCTATTTAGAGGTCTGTAGAAAGAAACTGGTTTTACCTCATCAGACTTAGGTTTAACATAACTAAAATGCAATACACAAGTGAGGACATCTAGAAGCACAAGGTCTTTGTGATATGGTGTCTATTTCTTCTCTGTTTCAAAAGGTAAGGCTCAGGAATTCTTCTGACATGATTAATTTATGTATTTGATATCTTTCATTTCCAGAATTCTTCAGATTTAAAAATAAATAATTGTATATTAAATTTTGTTTTAAAATGCTTTAAAATTACACTGATCTATTTTGGCTGTAGAAGCCTTTTATGAACAAATTTGTCCCATTAAAAAGTAAATCAAGGTTTTCTGATTTTCCAAGGAAAAACAGAAAGCCAGCCATAAGTGCTTTATTTGTTTTTCTTAAGTTACTTTTGATCCAAATCAAGCAGAAACAGTTGCAAAATTTCTGGTAGGATTGTCTAAATTAGTTTATGGTTTTAGCAACCTTTTTAGATACTGTGCATTCATGCTGCTTTCTGAAGAAGGAAAAAAAAGAAAAAAAGGGAGAAAAAACCCAAACCAAGATAATGTTGCCATTTTGAAAAAAAAAATAGAAAAAGTTTTAGTTGAATTTTACTGAGTTTTTGACTCAGAAAAAGAATGTCGATATATTTTTTTTTTAGGTAAGTGGTGCATCCTATAGAAGATTGAATGAGAAATAGCTAAATTCTGTTCCATTATAAGTCTATAATATGCAACAGTAAGTTTTTCAGATTGTGGTTTTTGATATGGAAACAAAGATAGCAGAATAAAAAATAAAATCAAGTGTGCCATCTGCCATTGCACAGAAGACCATACCACAGCTAGTATTGGTATACAATATATGTTCAGCCACTGACAACATTTTATTTTTTTGCCTCTCCTCTCACTGCCCACATTGTGTGCACACAAGATTGTTCCTGGGATGTCTCTGGAATACCTGAAAGCCTCACTAAGATGAAAACTTATGAGCAGTCCAGTGCTCACCTCAGTCAGCAATACAGATCTGTCACCTGCTCTAGCTCCCCAAATCTCTGGCATGGCAGAAGGATCATATGGAGCCTCTCTGCATTCAGCACAAGCTCTGAGCATCGCGATCTGTCTAATGGGATGTGGCAAGGAAATGTCATAGTGAGGGAATGCAACACAGGTTTGCTGAAGCACATGAGAACTGCAGAGACTAAAGACAGAAATAATGAACCAAGTGCTGCAGTTATGCATATAAAGATAAATGGTAAGACCTGAGTCACAGTTTCTTTTTTAAGTAAAAATTTCATTTAAATGAATATGGTTCTGTCCTTTTGGTCTGTTTTGTTTTTCCTTTTGACTGATTCAAATTTGCTGGTGGGTTTTAGGATAATTAAGCAATTTTCAAATTTTTATGCATACTAGAAACATATTTGAACTTTCTCAGATGTGAAACAGTCAGTCTTCAGCTGGTTTATGAAAGAAATATTTTCTGCAATTCTCTTTGCTAATAGCTCTTAATTTATGCTTCTACTGTGTTTTTCCTACTGTGCTCAGAGAATAGCTCTTTAGGAATTCTTTGTAAGGAAGCAAAAACTCCATTACCAGTTTTTCCTAACCACAGCAACCTCAAGTTTCCTTTGTTAACCACTCAGGTCAAAGGGCACATCTACCGCCTAACTAAAAACTTTTTTTTTTTCCTCTTCCTCTCTTTCTTTTTGATGCTTCTCAGAAAGCCCATGTGGCAGCTTTGGCAGTGTGAAGCGTCAGGTTGAAAAGTTGTGAACTTGCTCCCTGGTGAAGTTAAAAAGCCAAGATTCAGCTCTGTGAATTATTGTATTTTCCAGTTTTAGAATGGTAGCTACCCTTACCTTGAGCTCTTTTGCTTTCCTACACAGTGTTTCATGCTCTTAACATTTAAAAGGATACTTCACAGTAGTTCAGAGCTTAAAATTTAATGTATGTTTAAAACTGTTGCAATCTTGCAGGTAATGGTCACTGTGTTCACAGTATATTAAGTGACCAAAAAAAGTCCAGCAGCATAACACTAAAGGAATTCTGTAAAGAAGTAGATGTTGTTAGTGTGTTTTTTCTAAGACTGTGCAAACTTCTTCAAAGTTCAGCTGACACAGATTAATACTGAACGTATTTTCTCGTTTGCTTCACCTGAGCTGAATGTAACCTCATAAACTCTGAGACCATTAAACTCCAGGATAATATAAAGATCTGATTAATGCACAAATGTGTCCTGTCTCTATTGCATTTCTGTCTATGGAGTCCTGCATAATAAACTGAAATGAGTGAGTGGTGAGGTTTAGTAGATGAAGGAAAGCCTGTGGGTGTTCTCTGCCTGGATTTTGTAAAGCCTATGACACTGTTTCCCACAGCCATTCTCATGGAGAAACTGGCTGCTCATCGCCTGGACAGGTGCACTCTTTGCTTGGTTAAAAAATAGTTGGATGGCCTGGCCCAGAGACTGGTGGTGAAGGGAGTTAAATTCAACAGGGGGCTCTTCCTTTGTGGGGTTCCCCAAAGCTCAGTGCTGGGGTCAGCTCTGTTTAATATCTTTATTAATGAGCTGGACAAGAGGAACAAGTACACCCTCTGTAATTTCACAGTCAACACCAAGTTCAGCAGGAGTGTTGATTTTCTGGAAGGCAGGAAGCCCCTGAGTTGTTGGGCTGAGGCCGATTGTGTGAGGTTCATCAAGGCCAAGTGCCAGGTCCTGCTCTTGGGTCTCAGTAACCCCAAGCAGCGCTACAGGCTGGGGGCAGAGTGGCTGGAAAGCAGCTCAGTGGAAAAGTACCTGGGGGTGAACAAGCAGCTGAATATGTGCCAGCATGTGCCCAGGTGGCCAAAAAGGCCAATGGCATCTGGGCTTTAATCAGCAATAGTGTGGCCAGCAGGACCAGGGTAGTGATTGTCCCCCTGTACTGTGCATCAGTGAGGCTGCACCTTGAATCCTGGGTTCAATTAGGGCCCTCTCACTACAAGGGCATTTTGGTGCTGAAGCACATCCAGAGAAGAGCAACAGAGCTGGTGAAGGTTCTGGAGCACAAGTCCTGTGAGGAGCAGCTGACGGAGCTGGGGTTGTTTAGCCTGGAAAAGGAGGCTCAGGGGAAATCTTATCGTTCTCTACAACTGCCTGAAAGAAGGTTGGGGTGAGGTGGGGGTTGGCTTCTTCTTCCAGAAAGCACTGACAGAATGAGAGGAAATTACATCAATTTGGACCAGGAGAGGTTTAAATTGTATATTATGAAAATCTTCTCTATGAAAATAATTGTCAAGCATTGGAATAATCTGCCCCCAGTAGTGGTGGACTCACTACCTGGAAATGTTCATAAAACATGTAAATGTGACATTTGCGGACATGGTTTAGTAGTAAACACATTGGGATTAGGTTGGATTTGATGGTCTTTGAGGTCTTTTCCAACTTTAACTGTTCTATGGTTCTATTAAATGGAGGGCAGCGAGATGACAGGTCCCCATCTGGAAAGGTGGAAAGCAGCTTAGGTCAACCCTATTTCTTTTTTGCGGAGCTGAGGAATAGTCCCCGTTAATGAATGAAACAGTCAAGGAGACTGGGACATAACCTCCTTGGAAATGTGTGCGTTAGTAGAGAAGTTTTGACATCTAGCTTGGGTGGCAGATGTGCACACAAGAAGTACACTTTCTCGTCTACCAAACATCTTTACCTTTCCTGTTCTATATGTAAATATCCCATAACACGTAGTCTTTGGTTCTCAAATACTCTTCTCTGCTTCTCACAGCAAGCTCTGTGGCCCTTGGTAATGCTCCTTGTCTGTGGGGTGACACAGAGAGTGTCCCCACTGACTCCTGCTGCTGGACGATCCCTGTCCCATGGTACTTTACCACCCCTGCCACAGCCCTGGGGCTATGGCAGTGGCTTCTTTTCCTGACTAAGGTACTGAGGATTTGCTGCCTACCATCATGCCTCTGTGATCTTTCACGTTTATGAAGAAGAGTCTTTAATCACCTGACGTAAGAGGATTTATTTCAGACTATTTCCTCTTTATAGCTGGAAATTTAAATGGATACTAGTAAAATGAGTGCTATATATGAATGTTTTGGAGTGGGCTGCATATCATCTAGCTGTTTACATAAGCTACGTGTCTAAATCTGAGATAGTCACTCAGATTAGTCACTTCCTGCCTGAACACTATGGAAAAGAGGAACTCCATCCAAACCAAACTCACCTGCACAGCCAAGACAGCCAAGATCCCATCTCTATGTCACTTAATAGAGTTCTGTTCTAAAGTCAAGTCTATGAATCATTACTCCACACTAGTATAATTTTGTTCATTTAAAAACACTTATTTTTTCAAGTTATTGTTTACGGGAATATTTTTCAGTTTGTTTTGTTCAATTTCCCTGTTCCCTGCTAGCAGGCTTCAAAGGGGAATCCAAATTCACAGGACAAAGAGAGCTGTCAGGGATGATACTATTGCCATATACTGGAACTTGTCTTGTCATATACTTGAGAACTGTCCAGAGGTATAAAAAATTAGATGCCACTGAAAGTGCCTCTTTCACCAGTATTTCACTACTGAGTAACCCTGCTTATGGTATGAGAATACACCATTCTACAACAGGAGTAATGCAGGAGAGAATTTATTCAAGGATGGATGGGTTTTACAAAAAGTTACGGAAATATGATAGTAATGAAGTCTGTTAACTTTTTTCCTTGTCTTTTGTTTAAAATTAAGGGACATATCAAAAGAAGGGACACAAACCAATTCCTTTTATGGCTTAGATTATGCCTTTTAAAATATACTATCCTTGAAACATAATCATTGATTTTGCTGTTATTTTATATACCAAACTGTATTCAGTTTTACTGTGCTATTGGACAATATTGTTCTTCTTTCATTGTCATCTGAGAGTCTGTAGAGTCTGTATTTGCTAAATAAAAAAAGTGAAAGGCAAACATTGAATAAAACATACTGATAGTGATGGGAGATTTTTTTTTTTAACCAGCTCTTGAAATTGCACTGGTTATCCAAATAAGATAAGAAATTGCTTACTTTTAATTTAAATTTATTCAAGAGATTTTAAGATTTGGCCTTCATGTTCAGTAGAAACCCAGCAAATGATTTACCCTGCAGTCCTATTTGAAACAAATTATTCCACTTCATCTCACAAATAACATCAGGAAGAGCAGATGGACCAGCTTTGGGATGATGGAGGTGTTAGTGAACTGGAAGGTAATTAAGGAAATGCACTGCTTAAAGAAGTCTATGCAAGTCAGGAAACATTCTATCATAAAGTGAAAGTCAAAATATTGTCTATCTGATAAAAATACGTCTATTAAATGCCTAATATTCAGAGAAGGTAAGTTATGATATCCTTTTTCTTTCCTTCTCTTTTGATTTTATGCAGTAATCACTGAAAGTGTGAACGATAAGTTCACCTTCAGTGTAAGTTCCATGTAGCACAGTGCAAATGACCAAAATATCAGAAGAAGTCTCTTGTTTTCTCCAAAGCATGGTTTGTTCCTGCCTATCAATCATCATCTGTAAATGGCTAGTGACGGAAGGTCCAGGTTTCTGTCCTGCAACACTAATTATGATCATTAGAGGTGTGTGTGCCAGACTTAAATGTTGATTTCAGTTTTAAAGCTGTTTCTTCATCTGCATGGTTAATGTCACAGCTTTGCTGACATTAATGCAACTTCTGCTGACATCCAAGGTTCACTGCAGCACACTTGGAATGGGTTGCACTCAAACTTACCAAAAGTGAATGAATATTCTAATTGAAACTGGTTAATTAGTCTCAATCTGTACTCAGTGGGAGATCATCACTTGCAAACAGTAATTTTCCCAGATATTTTGGATGAACCAGCTTTCTAAGGTGGATTTTTACTTTTTATTTGCTATTCTCTCCTTTGTCTCTGTTCTGCTGACCCCCAGCAGTTTTGTCACGTGGACCATTCTCAACTCCCTGGGGCAAACAGTCTCTCTGGGTACACCAGGTTGTCCATCTCCCAGAATTTCGCTGTAATGATTCACCTCTATTGTAGCATATGTTGTACAATTGATTATCAATCTGGACATACTTTTAGTTTTTTAATATTGCTTTATCCATACCCATGCAAACATAAGCAACAGTAGCAACAGTAGCAAAAAAATGTTTAATTCATGGTCTGTATCTTTAAAGATCGTATGCACACATTATTAGTTCTGTGCATCTTCCTACTTGCAATAGTAGGTGGTGTTTGAGTAGAGGTGTTTGAGAACACTTTTACAGACTTTTGATGGGCTAAAGACATCCTGCTTTTTAGTCTGCTTTCTGTCAGATTGTCAGTCACACTCCCTGCTTCTTCGTTATGTCACTTGCACAGCTCCATTAATTAGATTTTGTATTTTTCCAGCTTTCATATCACTGCTTTAGCTTACACTTATCTCTTCCTGCCAGCTACAGAGGGAGCTGGATGACTGCTTCGAACTAGATGCTTAGCTTCTAAGCAGCTAAGCTTGGAAGATACTTCACACTCCTAATACTTTTAATTCCCAAACAGAGACTCTAAGGAAGACTTGAGTTTTGGAAAAGAGGGAGCTTCCATCTTCTGAATATGAGGCCAAGTTAAATTAAACACTCAGCTCAAGTACTCAGTCACCAAATGTTTTGTGACTGCATTGATTAATGAAATACAGATTCAAAGAGATTCTTTGTACATAAAAGAGAGAACTTTTTCAACCGATGCTCTCTTTAAAACTGAGAGAAAATTTCAACATCCCTGTTGTGAGCTGACACGTTCTGCAATTTACTTTGCAACTAGAAAGACTTCCCTCTCCCCAAAGTGACTAAAACCTTATGAAGACATTGTTAGTTTAGATGTATGCTTATACACATCAGGGAAAGCAGAGAGTTTTAAACACAAGAGTGTGTTGTCAGGATGTTAGCTGTTACTCCTGGTTATGCTAGAGGATTAATTGTATCCTCTACAAAGGTCAATGTAGCAGGCAAAGATTGTTAAGGAACTGCTTTAGAGATGGCTATCTCCTGGATAAATTAACTGGTGCTTTATCTTGATTGTGGTTTATTCTATATTCCAAAGAAGTTTAAGTAGGTGAATACCACAGCCAATAAATACAGATTAGTCAGCTTTCATTGAAAACTGATCTTCTCCACAAGGGAAATCTATGGTAGACTTGTTCTTTAAACACAAATAAAATGTTTCACTTCACAGTGCAGACAAATGTGGCCTAGGTCTGGTACTTCATCAAGCTGGACAACCAATGCAGTGAAACAACTCATACTCCTAAAGCACTGATTATGCTTTCCTCTTTTTAGTTTAAATAAATTATTGAATCATTCTGATTTTGTTGGGTCTGTTTTCTTTCCTTTCAAAAAGCATGCATAAAATTATGCTCTTTAAATCCTATGTAATAAAGCCAGAAAGAGGAGGAAATTAATCTCTAAAAGGAATTAACTATATTATCTTGTTCAAATCCTTTGGCACAATGATGCCAAGACATCAATTCTTGCATGGAGTAGTACTTACATCGTGAAAAATAACATGTGAGGGTTTGATGTGTTTTTTTGTTGATGTTGTTTGGGTGCAGTTGGTTTGTTTCAGCTGTTTTGTTATCTTGGTTTTTTTATTTATTTCCTGTAGATTCTACTTTTCAAATTCAAGTTTGATTAAGATATTGTCAACCACCAAGATTGGTCATAGTGTACTATTAGCAGTTATTGTTGTTATCATTATTGCTGAGGATGAAAGCTGAGGAAAGAAAGAACTATAGCCCTCTCCAGAATACCACTAGCAAGGAAATACAGTGATCATACTTGAACACAAGGGTGACTGTAAAATTGAATTCTAAGCATGTCTTTGTGACTATTGGACAAGAAATGTGCTGTATATGTCACTGGTCAAAAGGAAGATAGGATGTCTTTCTAGGCAGCAGGACAGAAACCACCATGAAAACCAATTCTGACAGATAGAGGAAAACAAGTTATTCTCTGCTACTGTGTCTCTGAACGATATTGAAGAAGAGTAGAACAGTAATAATTCTCCTTTTTTGCTCAATTTATGACTTCATAAAGCATAGATGCAACTGGGTTAGCAAGCCATACATTTCCCATTGAAGGCCTATTAGCTTTTACCCATAAAGTAATTGAGATCATTAATATCATAGCACTTGAGAAAAAAAAAAAAGCACATCTTGGATTACAGCTGTATTAATAAAAACCCTAGTTTTAAATGTTACAAGGCAAAAAACAGAGCTCAGTTAACCAGCTCCCTAAACCAATTTTTTTCATTGACAACCTCGAAGAAAAAGGTTTATTATTACTGCAAGGGACATTTCAAAAGATCAAAGAAAATTGTATATATCAGAAAGGATATATTTGAGAGTGTAGGATTTAGAACTTAAAACTATGTTAAGAAATGCCATTATAAAAATCAGTCAGTTCTACTCCAAATCCGTGACTTCAGTGAGGCACAGTAATGAATCCAGATTGATGCCTCAGTATGTCCTCAGAAAAAAAATTATTTATGTCCCTAGAACAGGAAGCCTGAGTCAAAATTCTCCAAAAACATTGAGGTTACAACTTAGAAAACAGAGAGGTTAAGGGAATGTTATCAAAAGCAAGATAAAAATATTCAAGAAATAGATGAAACCTTAGAGGAACCTAAACACTCATGTAAGAATAACACAGTGTAGCAAAAAATAAGTAAAACACAAAAGATATGCAGACAGAAAAAACTCTTTAAGACCAATAAAAACATTTAAAAAAACAAAACCATGAAAGATTCGTAAAAACTTGAATATTGCCTTAGGCCACAGAAGTCTTGATTTTGTAGGGAAAATTTCATTACAGTCTGATTAAACACTAATTATGTTGCATGAATTAAAGAAAATTTTAAAGAAAATTATTCCATGAAAAACTTGGGAAAGAAGACTCTGAAAAAAACTTGAAGACTAGATATGTCTTGTATTAAAGAAAACATCTTCATGGGATCCTATCAAGAAAAAAACACATAATAAAGCAATGTTAAAAAAAACCCAGTTAAGGTCATCAGCAATTTTCTAGATATTGACTCATCATGTTTGCCACTGTTTCCCAATTATTCAAGAGAACTCAAATGAGTGAGATACTCATATTAATTGGTATTCATCTAGGTGTTGGTTCTGATTGGTTTTGTTCACTTTTATTCTTGTGTGTGTCTTTGTCTTTTTGAAATTCTAATTTAATGTCTATAAATACTGCAGAAAATAGATCAGTACCATCTGAATTGATCAGCTGAGACTTACTAATGTTTGTTATTCTTTTGACCTCAGAATTATGAGTCCGTTAGAGCTGTACATCAATAAGAGAAATAAAACTTATTTTCTATCAAGGTGAAAATGCTATTGGGTTTAAGTGCCTTCCTGTAGAACCATAATAGCAAGTGAACTCCAACTTCATTTCTATTGATCTCTTTGAATGAAATGAATGCCAAAAATGCTCTTAACATGTTCTATCAGACCGTGTTACTTTGAGGTTGTATGTCTGTGAAACAGGCACATACATACTTAAACACTGCAGTAGGCCTGCAGCAGGTACATATATTATGCATATGTTTCCATATGAAAACTGTCTAAAAATGCACGCCTTTAATATTAGAAACTTAAAAATTGGCAAGGAAGATACTTAATGTGATAAGGTCCCTAGATAGCCCAGCAGTGTTTGAAGAAGACACCTAAATTCAAACAAAGCCCAATGCTGTTTGTCTGGAGCTTACCCTTGGTCTTTCACTGAATCAAGCTCAAAGTGAATCAGGAAGGGTGTTTTCCTGACCCTACAAAACATGTTATTTTACATGAGCAATCATGGGGGTGTTCAGGATTATGGAGCAATTTGGCAAAAATCCGGCAAAAAGAGTTAAACAAAACAAAAAAAGTTAAAATTGATCTACAGTCTCAGAATAATATATTTATCAAGGCACAATGAATCTCTTTTTTTTCTGGATTTCCAACAGGTTATTTTGATAAGATGTGACTATTTTTGTTTGTGTGGATACAAATCTGACACTTGGAAAGGACCTTAGTACCTAAGACTCAAACACCCTGTTTCAGTAAATTTCATTTAGATTAGTCTGATACTTCAGAGAATAATCTGAGCTGGAAGGGACCCAGAAGGCTCTTCCAGTCCAACTCTTAAGTGAATGGAGAAGAGGAGGACACTGGAGCCCTTGCTCAGAGATCAAGAAGTTATTTGAATTCTCTTCTCCCCTCTCGGTTTTGTTGTTGTTATTTTTGTTCTTGTCCTCAGCAGTGGTTTGTGATTATTTCATATTTTCAAATTCTTTTCATAACCCCAGAAGCTAGAGATAAAAGCTATTTTTTTCACAATCACTAAAGCTGTTTCTGTTAAGAACTAATTTAGATACAAATGAACAGAACACCTTCTAAAAGAGTTGTTATTCGAGTGTGACTTAATTTAATCTGAAGTTTTTATTTTTTGTGCCGAAGTCTTCCAGCAAATCTTGAATGCATTATGTTAATTAAAACTTTGTCATGTTAATCTGAACATAGAATTTTTTACTACCCACTTGTTATCATTCTTCTGCATTAATCTACTAATACCTTAAGGACTGAAATAAAATCTGCTATTTCTGTTTAAAATCTTAAGACAAAAATGAATCATTCTTTGGTTTATGATCAGGGGACAATCTGAACAGAGAAATGTTGCAGGTATTCTTAAATGGAAGAAATGAGACATCACTCCAGACAGAATGATATTACACGAATGAAGTGATGTACGATATGTCAGAATTTACTGTCAAAAAAACATACATGCTTTTTATATACCTAAAGCAACACAGCATCCAGATCACATTTGAAGTTAGAATAGCACCAGTATCCCTGTTGAGAAGAACATACTGAGACACAGTTTATAGAAGCCCATCAAGAATGAAAACTAATATATTAAATCAAGCAGAAGAAGCTAATTCAGAAAGAAATATTCTGTTGTCCAGTAGTTATTTCAATAAATACATAATCAAAGTGCCTAAATAAAAGCTCATACCATGTAATTAAACTGCTACTTCGAATAATGTGATCATGGAAAATTTTCTGGCATTAGCACATAAAGAACAGTACACTTGCTCCCACTGTGCAAGGCTATAGCTGTTTGGGCTTTGGTGACCCTGGGGAACAGCCAGGCCTCTGCACAGCTGCCAGGCTTGTGGAGTGATGTCCAGCTTGAAAGAGGAATAGACACCAAGGCACCAGATTGTTTGAGTGACGGTCTTCTCCTTCCCCATTGAATGTCTGTATGATACATTTATAAACACTTATGTCATCTGTTGTGTCAGCTCTCTCCCCAGCTTAATGATCACCATTTTTATAAAGCATGGCTTCTCAAACAGAAATAAGTAAAAATCTTAAAAACAACTACCCTCTTTTGTGACACCTCTGGGCCTGTGTGGGCAGTGTGTGGCTGAATAAAAACCCACTGCTCTCCTTATAAGACACCTGCGCTCTATGGAATGAAATCATATCTGTCTGAAACCTCTGAAGGAAGAATTTACCTCATACCTACTGATGATATGTAGTGATAACTTTATTTGCCTTGGAGGTTGAAACATTCCAGCACATTTATTCAGATTCTATGGCCTTTGACTGACTGATATCTTACATTATATCCAGTTATTTCATTCATAGGGAGCAAGATGAGTTTTGTTGAATGTTATTCTTTGACATCTTTACTTTTTCCTTACAGGTTTTGTCAAGTTTCATTAAAAATGTTCAACATCTTTTCTCAATAACCAGCTTTGAGATCTTACCATATTGTTCATCAAAGTAAGTTATTCAGTTAGCTTTGGCATTTGCATTTGGGGAAGTCTACCTTAGACTGATCTTTCAGTATTACAACTCAAAAAAACGGAAATAGTTTTGAAACATTATTCTACCTAAATTAACCTTTTTGTTAAACTTTTATTCAATGAGTTTTCAATATTTTTTAATTACTTTTCAAAGATTTGCAACAGAATATTTTTATTAGGAATATATCTTCTATCTTTCTGACACACTCTGTCCTTCTGAAAACATGCAGCTTCAAAGAACAAAGAGACTGGGAAGAACCTTTAAAGGGGACTTCCAAGCCCAGCTCTTCTATGAACTTTCCATAACTTTTCTGCAATTGTATTTCTACAGTTCGCTTGGTTTGGACATACAACCAGGTCACTGAACTGAAAGCAAGTAATTTTTCTACCCTGCATTGATTCACTTGTCAGTGTACAACCAATGTAAGATAAAGAGATGATCAATTTGCATGGAGTCAAGAGAAGACCAGAGGATAAGCACCTTGCAACAGTGTTGGAAAGTAAAGTTGTTGCAACAGTGTTGGAATATATATATAGATAGAAAATTTAAATGTATAAAATAAAATTAGGGAGAGAAGGCATACATTTGATCCTAATTCTGTGATGAGTCCTATGTGGATGCACAATAGAATTAAGCTTTTGGTTGTTCTAATATTGAATTTTTTTACATATACTTACAGGGGTTTTTTAAAATACATTACTTAGGTAAAATGCTAAATGTGTCTACTCTTCTTAATAGAAGAATGACTATTCTTCTTAATAGAAGAATGCATTACAAATTGAATGCCCAACTTCCTTTCTGACTTGTTTTTCCATCGTGTTTTTAAATGCCAATTGGATTAAATGGTTGCCATTTGGGAGAATTTTTGAATGTAGTGAATAAATAGAAATATGAGAAAATGTGGTCATGAAAAATGCTTGCATATGTCATATTTTTCACTGGTAGGTTATTTTCAGTTTCTCAGTGAAACTAAGAAGCAAAAATACCACTTACATTGCACTGAACAAATTTGCTGGAATCCTCTAAGTAATTAACATTTTGAAGAAAAGAAAACATGCGAAAAGAAAACAAAAAGGAAAACAATTAGCAATTACAAACTTCTCAGCATTGATAATGACAATTTGATTGAGATTTTGTAGAAATCTCTTTTTTTTTTCTTTNTTTTTTTTTTTTTTTTTTTTTTTTTTTTTTTTTTTTTTTTTTTTTTTTTTTTTTTTTTTTTTGGTGTACCTGCAATGCTCAGTGCATTGTCAGCAGGATAAATTTATCCTGGTCTGCAACTGCTCCAGGTATCTCATTTAGAGCTTGTTTAGAAGTAGCTCGGGTACATTGCTGATTTGTGAAACACATGCCAATTGTTTGTTTCTTACCCCTGTTTGCGCATTGATTTTTAAACAAATTTCTTACCTCTTGTTCATTGTTTTCTCATTGATTCTTTTATCAATAAGCTCAAATTAACCATGATTTTTAAACTATTTATAGAATAGTATTTTAAATTGGTAAATATATTTTCAATATTTAAATGTAAATCTGCTTCATGTCTTAATGAGATCGAAGTCTGAAAAAAGTTAGAAGTCAGATGAACTGTAATAAAATCAAAAATTGAACTAAATCATTTACTAGAGAAATTTGTTTGATCTGTCCAAAATTAAATGTTTTAAAATGTAAAGTTACAAACTACATTGATTAATTTTTAAATAAAACTACCCTGAACTATGTATTTTCTTCTTTATACTGAGTTTTGTCCTACATAGGATCACTAAATAAGATACATAGAAGTAACAGAAAAGCATCAAATATCAGTTAAACAGAAAAAACTAATAGGTCTTATACATCTGAAGAATTTGATTCTTCAGCAAAACCTGTTTGAGGTCTTCAAAGTAATGCTGTCACTTATTAAAGGCCAAGTGTAAGTGAACAATCAAGTTTACCCTAAGTGCTCAAGGAACTATAAATCAGGAATGGTTTGAAAAATGAGATTATTCAAGGTGTTATATAAAAGTAGGGTGAGAAACATGACACAGCAGCAAGATAGTTATCACATCTTTAAGCTAAAAGTCATTATTTGAATGAAGAATTTTATTTGCTTTAAATCAAAAAAATTAATTTTCTTTTTAATATTCAGGTTTCATTTTCTTATAGAGGTAAAAAGCTACTAACAGGTTGAAAGTATTTATTCTTTTCTAGTACAGCTTAGAACATAAACACATACTATTCTCTTTTTGAACACGTTTTTCAGAAAATGTCTCTGCATTTTTAATATATAATAATTTATAATAATTTATAATAATTTATAATAATTTATAATAATCCAAGGACTGTTTGCATTTGAGTGTGGACATGTAGATCTGAGCTAGACCTTTGAGGCATACATGCCAATAGAATTAATATAAGGTTTCTTCTCAAAGACATCTAGACAAAGAATGAAAAAGGATTCCACAAAGTTTCTAAAACACAGCCATTGCTATGCTCTAGGAATAGCAAAATAAGGAATTGCAAAAGAAGCTTCATAATGGCCAGACAAAGATTAACACATTCAGCAGGATCTGCCTTAATTAAGCCAAGTATTTTAGAATCCAGGCTACCTTTTCAGACCTGTTCTGACAGTCTGATACTTCTATTTTCTTTTTAGCACAGGATTTGCCTCTGAGAATGGTCATACAGGGCAAGAGAACTGAAATTTTTGTCATGAATCCTTAGTTCCTAATCCTGGATTCAGGTATTAGATATTCTTCTGACTTGCTTTTCCTTCTCGCTATACCTGTTAAAAAGGATATGTAATTAAAAAAAAAAAAAAAAAA
>VZRQ01002269.1:574761-651486 GCA_013397975.1 Machaerirhynchus nigripectus
CGCGGAGCCCCTTCAACGAGGCGCCCTCACGGGCAGGGGTCACACCGCGGCATTTACCAAGTTCTTCCCATATCTTCAATTAACTTCAGTAGTCTCAGGACTTATTACAAGTTTAAGGGTTCTATCCATAGATCTTCCATAGGTTTTCCTTCCATTTCTTCCTGATGCAAGCTGGCCAATTTCAGCTGTATTTGAAAAAGTGATGGAAGTTTATGAAAATATGTACCTGCAGTGAAAGGATAGGAGATGTCAGACATCATGCCATCCATTCTGACAGCTGCTTTCCCATAAATCAGTAGGTGTGTAATGTCCGTGCTATGGACTCGCCATTAGGATGGCTGTTACCTTGGGAGGGTTGTCAAAAAGAAAGTGGGGCATAGGGCATAAAGGACACAAATGAACAACAAAGAAGGCTTACAAAAATACAACAAAGGTATTTTTCCTGCTTGTCAAACAACTTCTATTTGTTTGTTTAACTTCATATTAATTTATGAATGGGCTTTTCAACTTGCTACTGCTATTTTAGGCATTTCAAATTCATAGAGGTGAGATCTTGGTATCTAACTTCTCAAGGCTTGCTGGAAATTGAAATATGAGACTTCACACATTAATTTTAAATATTAGCCGTTAATCTTGCCTGAAATCAGACTTTGTGAATAATTAATCCTGAATAGTTTATATATAAAGATGCAGGGATTTAGAGCTATTTAAAATTCTTTTTTTCCTCTGAATTTTTTGCAGATTTCCTCACTGAATATTTTTGATTGTAGACTGTTAAAAAACAGGATGAATTAGCAGTAATCTTGGTAATTTTTAATTCACAAATTACTGCTAATTCACCCTGTTACTTAGCAAAAGTAGTGCGTTTTTCTCTAATGATTTTCTGACTTATATAGTGATATAATAATTTTTTTTTACTTTGTCTAGTATCATAAAACTCTCATCTTACTCTGCCATTCAATAATTTAGTTAGGTGTCACAAAAATAACTGTGTCATTGATTACATAGGTGAAACAACATTTTCAAAACTTCACTCGTGTGTTTATTTATGCGGTTATTAAGAATGTTATTTCAATTATTTGTTCAACCCTTATTTACATATAAAATTGTAAAGCTCTCTGTTTTATAGTCATTTGATTAATTAATTTATTTGTTTGCTTGGAGATCTTTGCTTGAAAATATCAGCAATGCTGCTTCTATACTATATATATTAAATGTCTTTTGTTTGATAACACGTAGCAGTTCAGTTAATGATTTACATGCGTTCCCTGTCAAACAAGTATCATAAGTCAGGAGAAGACCACGGCAGCAGTCATTGTTTCTGAAATACTTTTCAAGTAACACTTGAGGAAAATATTCTGATAAATAAATTTGAAAGTGGTCACGTCTGCTGAAAATTGATTTGAGAAATAATAACATTGGTTGTATGATATCTCCTGACAAGTCTCAGAAACAAGTTTTGTGTCTTATAAATGACATCTGTATTTGTAAATGTAGCTCTGTTCTGTGTCAGACCCACTAAGGTGGTACAAACACCTTTTACACCCTGACACACACACACACACACACACAAACACACTTGTTATTTAAATGTTCAATAATAGTCAAATTTAAAAGTTATGTACTAGCAACTGGTTGCTGTATTTAAGGTTTTGATAATTTTTATTATTTCAGTTACTTCTCTGCCAATAAACATTCCAGCTTTTCTCATTATTGAAAAAAGTGCCATCATAGATATCTCAACAAGAAACACAACTGAAATATAAGTAATTCTCTGTCCCAATGAGTCTAGGTGCTTTCTCAGATCCAGAATATTCCAGACAAGATTTAACAAATCTGAAATTATTTAGCAAGACAGAAAGCTCAGGGACATTGGGCATGAAAACACAGAAGAGCAGGGATATGCTGAGGTAGAATAAGTTAGTGAAGGCAGAAATTTTGTGCTCCAACAGTTTCTTTTATGACACACTACTAGAATAATTAACAAAACTTTTTTATTTTACGTACTTCACCCTCAACTGTTAAAAAATCTAGGGCACCTGTTGCACATTTGTTTTACAGGTTGGGGTTATGAAGGGAAAACACCTACTCCACTCTCTAATTCTGTAAACTAGTGGTCCTTTCTATGTAATGAAGCTGGTTTTCCGTCTTAGAATTGGTTGAACTTTAATTTCTTAGGAAGCTATACTTACATAGTAACAAAATTTTAGTACAAATTTCAATTATTTGTAAACAAATCTACTAATCAAAGCCCCAGTTCAGAAACAGTCAGGATGCCACCAGCTTATTTCTAAATGTGTTTTTAAATCTACACTTAGAAAAGCAGTTAAGCACATGCTTAGTCCATTGAAGTTAATGTTTAGCCTTCAGTTTTTTCTCCTGAATTTTATATAAAAAACTGCTACAAGAAAAAAGTGAGAGTTGAATCAACTACGGTTTGACTGTTACAGTAGAACAATTGCCTCATTGAATCACTATTATTTGTATTCAGTGACACTGAGGTAGTTCTAGGGAGCAAAAATCCCTTATTACTATTTTTCAGTTGTCTAGCACTGCAGTATCACTGTAAGTTAACTGACTTGGAATCCGGCATATAAAACTTCCAGAGAAATTTTAATTTAGTTCATATTATAAAAGATTTATTGAATTTAATGATGTGCACACCAAGTGGAATTAAATTAAATCTTTATACCACAGGAATTGTTTGAATTTCTTGACTAACAAATAGAAGATTATTTCAATAGTGAGCATTTATACATAAATATTTTATATAAAGAATTTTTTTTAAAATTAGCATTCCTGGATTATGAGGAGGAAATATGTCAGAAATACATAGAAAAAATGCAGTAGTTTTATTATTTATAGAAAGAATTATGGAGTTTGGTCCTTCCCTGTGTGGGGTTTCTTTTTTTTAAGACTAACCAGTTTGGAGTAATTAATCTTAATCTTGACAATGTAGCCTTAAACAGTTGGTATATACAGCTTACAGATACCAGCTCTGAAGAAGAGAAGAGAATAATTACAAGTCTCTTGAAAATCTTGCACATTCTGCTTGGACCTCTGTGGAATTGCTTGCCTGAATGGTTATAGAAAGGAGTAGACATGTGAAATGATTAAGCTGTGCCTATCAAAAAAATTACCAGATTCTCCTCTACACCTTGCAGGGCTTAATTGACACTGGATTTTAAACAGGTACTGAGGAAGCTGAAGAACAGAATATGCCCTTGCTTCACACACTTTCTCATGGAATATTAGTCACTGTTGCTGTTTTAAATTGCAGTTGAATTACACCAGGACTAACTGAGACGGTGATTAGACTGGTAAAGACAAAAACCAAAAGAACTCCTGAATAATATAGAGGCTAAAGAACATAGGAAAAAACCTCAGCTCTATTGTATCAGAAGGAGGATTGATGTGGTCCTAAAATGTCTCAATAGCCTCACTGCTGTGTTCTCAGAAGGCCTATGAGAGGATTTTGTATGAGGCTTAAAATGTGGTATTGGCAAAGAAATGTAAACCTATTCCTTAAGCCAAATAAAAGGATCAAAAGGGAATAGAACATGATAAAATCCTCAAGATAAAAGCAGTAGGAAGACAGCTAGTCAACAGCTGTGAAAACAGAATTAAAATTTGCATAAATTGGAAATGGAATTCCCCAAACCAAGGTTGATACCGAATAATAGAGTATGTATAATCTCAACACAGGATTCAAACTGGGTCAACAGGATATCGTGACTAATTTTGTGGATGACTGCCAACATGCTCAGGCAATTGCAGCCTTTTGACCAATGTCAAACAGTTCAAGTTTGCTTTCCCCACAGACTTGAATTTTCAAATAAATGTATCTTAGAGGAAATGAGCCAGTAACTACTGAGCAACATAGTGCTGAGTGTTAGGTTTGAAGCTTAAGTCAAATCGCATTTAATCTTATTTCAATATGGTATGTGGATGATAAGAGTAAGGATTTCAAACATGCATGGGATTTGGAAGAATGAAGGGAGGACAAATTCTACACAGTATCAGGATATATCAAGGAAAATTAGAAAAGATACAAGACTATGCCATAAAGAAAGTACAAGTTCCAGTTGTCAAAATACATTTCTATTGCTTTGAATGATCTAATTAAACCAGTATATCTGCAGAAAAAGTATTTTATCTACTTGTTCTGTTCTTCTTAATAACATTTTCTTTTAATTTGCATATACTTTAGGCCTTTTTTTCCATGTATGCATTTTTTACAGATGTCCATCTTCCTTCAGCTATCAATTTACTGTTTTGTCTCTACAGAAATGAAATTTCAGCTATGCATATTATGCTGAATTTTTATCTTTCAGTTGCAGACCAGATCTTTTCTAAGTGTCTTCTGTACCAACAGTTCTGTGAAACAGAGTCTTTATCTCAGCTAGTAAATAGGGACAAGGCATGGACTCAGACACTTGCTCAAGACTGGAATGCTAGCAGAGGGGCAGGCATTGATCTCCTCTCTGGTGACCAGTGACAGAACCTGAGGGAATGGCATAAAGCTGTACATTAGAGTTAGGGTTCCACAGTTTTGGAGTCAGCCATTTAGACAGAACTAGTCATCATGGAAGCCACAGTCATGCTCCTGATCAAAATTTGCAGTCAAATTCAGAGCAACTGGTGTGTCAGTTGCTACTGATTTTGGGGCTCCCTTATCGCTGTATTACTTCTATGCTCTTCATTTTTTCTTTTTTGTTCCTGCCATTTATTTTCTTTCTCCCTTTTAAGAGAGATGTCAATAGATGCTTCATTATCTTCTGTCTCTGTATTCCTGTGAAATGATTTCTTATGAAATTGTCTACCTTATTATGTAACTGCCTCCATCTAGCATTTTGTGACTCACAGGTCTCTGTCAATGGTCTTGAGCTGCCAAACACCTGTCCAACCTAATATTTCTGTTTGCCAGATGTCTTCATCTGTATCAATTGTTAATATACTAGTAAACAGATTACCAACATAAGGTAAATTTCTTGTGCTTAAACTTCCTGCACCTTCTAGGCATAATCAAACGTGTATAGTTCATGGAATCATTATTCTCCCCAAACTACTGTAATTGTAAAAAAAGGAGAAAGTGATGTCTACAGCATTTTTCAATTTCTTCCTCAGGTTATTTCCTCTTTTAAGTTCTACTGCTGTAAGGGTAATACTTTGAACTTTCTCAAGTTTCTATTTTATTACTCTTTTGGTTTGAAGAAATTTAATCTGTTGTTTAAATACTGTAAAAGGAGTATCCAGTCTTGCATGCATTATCCAAGAATGATCTCACATGAATATTAAATAAGAAAAGATACATCGTCAAGTCAGAGTGCTTTTGAAGGAGGAGAAATGTTTGCCTAAACGATGATCATATTGGAAAAGAATTAATTCACTGAGTTTATAGAATACTTGACACTTACCAACAGTTCTTGATGAGTTCACTCATCATGAATCATGCTTATAGTTCATATGATACTACAGTTTATCTCACCCTTATTCAAAACTGTAAAGAAAAAGGTCAATTATTTTAAGAAGGTTGCTTCTTTACAGTATATGTATCACAGAATAATTAAGGATGGAAAATACCTCCAAGATCATGGAGTCCAACCTTTGACCAAACAATACCCTGTCAACTAAACACTAAGTTCCATGTCCAGTCATTTCTTGAACTCCTCCAGGGATGGTGAACCCACCACTTTCCTGGGCAGCCTGTTCAAGAAGCAATTCTTCCTGATGTACAACCTGAACCTCACCTCGCACAGCTTGAGGCTCTGTCCTCTTGTCCTGTCACAAGCTGCCTGTGAGAACAGGCTGACCCCTACCTTGCTGCAACCTCCTGTTAGGTAGACAGGAGGTAGAGGATAGTAAGCTCTCCCCTGAGCCTGCCTTTCTCCAGGCTAAACATGCACAACTCCTTCAGCTGCTCTTCATGTGATTTACTTTCTAGACCCTTCACCAGCTCTGTTGCCCTCCTCTGGACTCGCTCCAGCCCCTCAATGTGCTTCTTGTAGTGAGGGGCCCAGAACTGGACACAGCACTCAATGTGCAGCCTCACCAGTGCTAAGTACAGAGGGACAATCAGTACCCCAGTCCTGATGGCCTCACTATTCCTGATAGAGGCCAGGATGCCATTGGCCTTCTTGACCACCCGGACACATGCTGGCTCATGTTCAGCTACTGTCAACCAGCACCCCCAGGTCCTTTTCCACTGAGCAGCTTTCCAATCACTCCACCTCCAGCCTGTAGCACTGTATGGCGTTCTTGTGACCCACGTGCAGGACGTTGAACTTTGCCTTACTGAACCTCATACTCTTGGCCTTGGTCCATAGATCCAGACTGTCCAGATCCCTCTGCAGAGCCCTCCTACCCTCCAACAGATAAACACTCTGAGCCAACTTGGTGTCTAAATTTGTCGTATAACTGAGAAATTAATATTAATATATTTCATAAGCAGATATATTTCATTACCTTTAGAATAAAGAAAATGAAAGAAAGAATGAGTAGTTTACAAAATGCTGCCAGCAGAAACTAAGAACAAATTTTTTGAGTTTCTCACAAATTCCTGGAATCACTTCTCTTCAACATTAACTATATGAATCCAGTTCTTTACCCCACTGTCTGAGTTAACAAAAATTCCTAGAAACTAAAGGGAAATGATTTCCAAAGGTAATCAGTATGAAAATTTACATCTAGTTGTAAGAAGCAGAATAGGAAACCAACATGAGAAATAGGAAATGTGTTTAAAATAATCACTATCTGAAAAGTGTTTGGTTCTATAAAAATGAGTCCAAATTAAAATCTGAACTAATAAAAAGCTACTGGCATGCAGAATTTTTTTTTTTTTCTGGGAGATATTTATATTTTAATCACATCCAGAAACTGGTTAAGAATGTAGCCTTTCCTATATGGTCAGAGAGTGTCTTCTAATCAGAAGGGACATGATTTTTCATCAAAATACTAACACCAATGTTCCCTGTGAACCATATTGTGGTTTTGTTTTATCTTGGATGTTGAACTATCCAAGTTCTTTCTTTATTTTGGAAGTGAAATGTCATTTCTTGCTTTTACCAAAGAATAGAAAGGATGAAAACAAGCAATTTCTGCGAGTGAGCTGAAAGAATAGCAAAATATATTTAATAAAAATAAAGAAAATAGAATCAAAGAAAGGGAAAATGCTAAGAAAGATATCTCTAGTGAACAAGGTTAGTTCTTGTGTGCTAGTATGTTATATGCCCTTATTTTTAAATGGCATGGTGACAAAATTAATGAGAAAAACACTATAAATGTCTATGTAAATGCATGCATTCATTTATGGGAATACTAAAGTTCGACTTCATTAACTGAGACTTTCAAATCATCCAATTACTTTGAATTCTCAATCTTTTTCCAAAAAGCCAGTTTTCTGGAGACTATCTATAACTAATGAATTTGGAAGACTGCTAAAATCTTAACATTATTCACAAATTATACAGTGTAATCCCTTGTGATTATTTTCACTGCAAGACAAACTTTACACATGATGGAAAATGAGAAGAACCAGTAACAAGAGAGAGAACATCTTGTGCTCCTTAACAATGTTTGTGGGGGTGCCCGCTCAGCCTCCCCTCAGCAAAATGTCCAGGATGCCAACAATTGATAAAACTGGGTGAGTATCAACAGAACATCCAAAACTTTCTAACAGGGAGTTTGCCCCAAACTGACAATGCTAAAGAAGACATCCACTGGCCACAATAAACAGCTTAAGACTAAAGGCATCAGCTTGAGAAGAACTTCAAGAAAAGGTTGAAAATTTGTGATGGTGGGGAGAGAGAAGAAAGCAATGGAAAAGAGTCAAAACCTGTTTTGACACTGTCAGAAATCACCCCACTGACATTGCAATCTGTACCATGCCCTTACTGAGAATTGTTCCATCAGATGCCATGGGGGCATGCATCTAGCTTGAGGAATGACAGTTTTGGTGCAAGAAATAAGAATCCACGCTTCTGAGGCACACGTCTGAAGCTGAGGTGGGCACTTTCTCATAAGAATATGTTTTGTTGTTTTGTAGAGATTGTCATGAGTATGTGTAAACCTAGAACATATACCTCCATCAAAAGGATACAGAAATAGAGAAATCCTCATTTCAAAGAGAGCAGGGGAATATTGTTGGGGTGGACTCTGAGACGAGTGCATGTGTGCCTGTGTGAATGTCTTGGGATTTTTATAGAAGGTGGTTTAGAAATGTCTAGGTGTTTTAAGTATCAAATATTACATTTTGCCTTCATGAACGCATAGTTCACTAACTACTGGTTAGTTACATGTTAATAATAAATCTAACAGCTTCAATTTTGACTATATTTACAACACATGGAAAGGGTAGATTTTTTCCTGCAGTGTTTCTTTCTGAATGCAATCAATAAAGTAATTAAAAAATTTGAGTAGGCCTTGTGTGACTATGTATGCCCATGCACTTGGCATAACTGGAAGGAGAGAATATTTAATTTACCTCTCTTTTCAACCAATATCTTTTAGAGCAGTTGAATTATTTCTAGTAAAAAAGGCCAGTCAGAATATACCTTCAGACAGTTCAGTCTGTGGCTTGTAATAAGAATTTTGGCTATTAACAAGCTAATTTAAAATGTGGGGAGGAGTTTGGGTCTTGTTTTGTGGTGTGTTTTTTTGTTTGGTTGATTGATTTTCTTTCTGGAGCTTTTTGTTTTGTTACATTTTGTATTCAGCTGGAAGGAAGGAAGTTATTCTGAATTATGTAATATTTTCCTATATGTACAATCCTTTGGACTTTGCTATACGTGTATTTCATTTTTTCAATTTGCAAGAAACTAAGAGGGAATTCTGTTATTTAGAACAGCAAAATGATCATAGGGATATTGTTGAGATTTTATCTACTTCAGTGTCTGGGAAGACTCATGACTTCGTTCTCCAGCTGCTGGTGACTAATACGGAGTATAAATTTTGAGACTGTGAAGCAGGGCTGTCATCTGGGGTTGGGTGCTGGTTTTACAATCATCCTTGTTCTTGTCTGAGCACCTGATGGAGCAATGACAGGGGTTAAAAGTACAGGGCAGATGAATGTCTTACAGTTTTTCTAATAGATAAATTTCATTCTCTAATCAATGGCAATGCAAGTATTTTATTCAAAGTAGACCACATTAAAGAGGAGGAGTAAGGGTGACACCTACCATTTGGCTTAACTCAGTATTAAGGTATTTTGCTATCAGATAGTAGATCAAAATCCCACAGAGAGTAAAAAGTAACAGGATTCATTTCTGCCACATCCTGAGCTTTCTGAACTACTAAATCCAACCTGAAGCTTCTGTCAATCTCTCTTTGTCATAGAATCATTAAATAGCATGGTTTGAAAGGGACCTTAAAGATCAACCAATTCCAGCCCCCTGTCATGGACAGGGACAACTTTCAGTTCACCAAGTTGTTCAGAGCCTGAGCCAAACTGGCCCTGAACACTTCTTTTAATCCACAACTTTTTCTCCACAACTTTTTCTCCACTTTAAAGTTGTCGATAGCTTGAGTACAAACAAAAATAAAATTGTTCAATTAAAAGAAATGTTACAAAACCCCAAAAATCACTTACCTGTAAATGCAGATCTCTGCCTTCTCTAAAAGAACAATAAAATGTTTACAACTACAGTTTTCAGTTTGCTTGAAATGACTGAGAGTTATGATCACTATGTAGACTCAATACCCGGCATTTTACAAGCCTTAACGGCTTCACAGAAATAGTAGGGCAACCTCAGAGAAAAAATAGTGTATTTTTGTCAAATATATGCATTTATATATTGGTTCTTTTCAGTCCTCTGATAGGAACATGTTGTCCATAAGTAGAGATATCAGTAAGTTAGAAAACAAGAAGAAAATAAACAATCTATTTTTTAATTTAACAGTGAAAGTAAAAAGTGATAGTGAGAACTGCAGAAGAATGAAATTTTTCCAAAGAGAATGAAATAATTACAAGTCCTGTTGACACACAGGGATCCATGTTAGTTATAAGAATGTGAGAACAAAGTAATAAAACACTTAAATGTTGAAGAGTATTGACTGCATCATACTAGATATGCATCCACTAGATCCACCTTAAAGTAGAGGAGGTAAAAAACATTAGTTCAATTTCGGATTAATGAAGATATTTGACTGTAAATACCCCCGATAAAAAATCTGGTTTATACTTGTCTGAAAAGGTCATTAGGTATTTTGAAACAGCAAATACACTAAGTGGCCCACACATTTCCAAATATTTTTGCTAGACATAATTTAGAGTTATTCCCACTAAGGTCCAAGACAAAACAACAACATTGGACTTGCTACTCAGTGTCACCACTGAGTATTTTGTATGCAGAAACTGACTTTCAGCTACTGTGAGACTAACACTTTCCTTTAAATGTGAGGAGGGAGGAATAGACATTTATCTTCAAAGCAGATGTTACTGGAAAATGATAAATTCAGTTTCACAATCCTTGTTTGTCTATTTTAGAAATAAGCAAGTAAAGGAAGGAGGGACAGAGAGAGCAGTTGAGAGAAAGCAAAATAAGTGCAAAGCTTCCTTTCTTGGCAGCCACAAGTCATTAGAAGTGCTTGGCTGCCCATGTAACCACAGCCTCCGGCAGCTGAATGCATGCCCAGAGCAGAAATGGAGACACAAAAAGATTCAGTTTCTTATGGGATTATCCTGAAGCAGAGGGAAGATTTGTGAATGCTCAAATGTTGATATTTCTTACCTAGGTTCCTCCAGTGACAAAAAAGCCAAGTAAAATCAAAAGCTTACTCTTTCTGTTCCCTGGTATGTGATTAAAAGTTTTCTTGTTGTAGTTTAATTTATTTGGAAGAAAATGTGCAAAATTGTGCCTTAAATTTTGATAAAGCAGACTAACATTTATTCCGGAGTTTAGTTTAAAATGAGCAGCTGAGAATCATATGCTACAGCTGGAAGACAGAGAGGGGAATTTGATTTCTCAATGAAAGCAACTCCTTTGAAATACTATAGTTAGATAAATGGTCCCTAAATAGCTGAGCCTCAAACCAATTAAGATTTTACAGATTTGGATCAGAGTCATACAACTGGAGAAGAGAGAGACGCATGTGCATTTTGCAGCATAGTGTTTGTTGCATTAGGACTTTGCTTATTAAGATGCTACTGATTTGAGCTGTCTCTTGTAACAGCAGCATTGTGTGCAATTACAATCAATTAAAAAAATTCAGTCTGTTTCGGTGAATGAGGCCAAGGCAGAAGCACTACTCTGTATTTTTCATAGGCTAAACATCCTTTGAAGAAATTAATATAAATCTTTTCGCATTTAATCTCCAAAATTGGATGATGGAAAATAATCAAAGCCCAGTGCTCTGCTCTGAACAAATGGGCTGTGCCCTGATATTTGTCCTTCAGTACCTTTTCCCTTCAGGGTTCAGATCTACACGTCTGCCATAAATAAAAGTGATGTGCAAAACTAACTGACTATTTCTTCTTTAATGTTCCTTTCATATCAGTGATGCAGTAGATGAGGTAGCTTGTGTAAGCCAAAACATTCAATTCCATATTAATGGAAATATAACTATCTGTGCTGGCATAGTCTGCTGCACTATGTTCATAAGGTGTTCCTATAGACAACATATATGTGCAATATATAGGATGCTGCTTGCACATCTTACGTGTAAATTCTTACTGAAATGATGTTTTTCTTGGGAACATTTTTCTCCACAACTTAGCAGCTGTGCAGGCTCTGTGCTTACAGCATAGTAAGGCAGATGATTATTGCTCCACACTATATTGGGAGCATCCATATGCTGGGTGAAATGCTCAAGTATGACAGCTAGGTTTAAGACAACATATGAAAAGAATCTTATGTACCTCTTCCATGATATTGCACAACACTCAACATGCAGGAGGGTGACTGGAAACGTGACCCCTGAAGACCTAACAGAGGATAATTATAAAGGTCACAGTTAGGGAGAAGTTCCCAGGTGAAAGGCAAATGGAAAACATTTGGAATAACTGTTAAACTTTTTCTCTCTGTGCAATATTGGAAAAGATACTTAATTTTCAGGATTAGCCAGATGTCATAGTAGTACCTCTGTTTAACACTTCTTTAAGTCATGGTAAGGCAACTATAGCCAGCATTTTAATACCCAGCATATTAACATATAAAGACAAACACTATTATAGTGTTTTAGGAATCCAATTCCAGCCATTATGAAAGTTATGGAATACATCTTATACATATTGCTATAAGCTTTTGTGGTTGGTTTTTTTCAGTTTTCACGTTTTTGTATTGTTTGATTTTTTGGGTTTTTCATCATACTCTTGTGAAGATTCTCTTTATTTACAAATACATGTTTTTAGATTTCTAAATCTGCCTACACTCTTTCCTTCCATACTAGTATTCTTGATACATAGCAGCAAGAAATGGATAATATTAATGATATGTCTTTGTCCTCTCAGCACCACAGAGATCCAGTTTGGGTGTATCCAGAAAGCTGGCAAGGCATTCAGACCTTGTTAACAGAAGATCATGCTGAGTACCTGCTGAAAACCAACTGCTCATGGGCCTTATATAATCTAGGTAGAAATATAGGTAGGAAATTAGTTATCTAAAGTGCAGAGTGCCTGACTCAGGTTTGGATACCCGAAAACCTAACTGCAATTTAGAAAAGGTTGCACACTATATACTGTAAAAACGCAAGAAGTTCATTGCCCATAAAGGAACATTTTATTAGTCTGCCATGTGCACTAAATCTAGGAGGGTTAAAATAACATTTGAGGATATTTTCTTGGGGTTTTTTTGTCTTTTGTGTGCTCAATTCCTCCCAGATGTGTGGAAAATATGTGCTTGGGTGCTTCACCTTATCTCAGAACAGGGAGGTTCCCTGAAATGTTTATTGGAATAACCCAAAAATAATATACTCTTTTCTCAGTTACCCAGAAACATGTAACATTTGGTGAGCTACCATTTGGCAAAATCCAAGAAAACTGAAACCAGTGCCCATGTGGTTGGAATACAGAACAGTGAAAGCTATTGGCAGAACTTGCTGTTGATGTTCAATGAATCCATTTTGATCAACAAAGCATAACAGAGACCTTTCATTACAATTCTGCCCCTATGGACAGTCTGATTTGCATATCAGTGTGCTGAGATCTACACTGTTGAATGATTTGGAATACTTCTGAATACAGAATAGTCGCATACAAAGAATATAGAACTGGAGTTCAATTTGTATATCAGCCAATCTGAACTGACTTTGAGACTCACCAAGTCATGTCTCACCAAGTACCTATTTTCCATTGCCTTTCTTATCAGTTAAGATGCACTGATGAGTAGAATTCTATGTGTTTGTGTAATATATCACATAAACCAGCAAAAATCCTGAATAGGGGTGGCAAAAGTTGTTCTTGCTTGTAATGTCAGTTCATTGTTTTTAAGAGCAATTTAAAATAAACATAACTATCTGTGCACAAAAAGATGATGCACGCAAGTGTGAGAAAAAGCAGAAACACTGCTACTCTCAAATGCAAATTTAATTGAACAAAGAGCAAAGTTTTTAGTAACTGGTCTTTCTGTGGAAATGCACAGATGCACTCCTGCACATTGGCACAATAGTGTACCCATGGGAATCTAAATTTTCTATTATCTTTTCTATTGTTTTGACTTGTTTTTATGCTTTGCAGATTTAAAAAACTTAGTGGAGAATAAAGAAAACAGAAGATTGGTGAGGAGAGAGAAAAATAAGATGGTTTTAGAATTGATTTTGCTCAGAGACCAACCTTGCACCCGAGAGATGTTAGAGAATACTCAGTGTGAGAGAATTCATGTATTTGTGTTTGCTTTGGGTTGTTTTCTGTCTACTAAAGAAATGAAACTCTCTCACCAGATAACAGAATGTTGTGAAAAATTTAAAAGCATTCCTCACACAAGCTTGGGGCCTCTTTGTAAGGGGGGAAGGAAGATAAGAAGTTCAGAGATTGTAAAACACAGCCTGGTGAAGACCTGTGTGTGCTCCAGGCCCCCTTTTATACATAACACAGGACTCAGGCCTTGCTGCTTTTTGCTCCTGCTAAAATGAGCTTAGCAGAGTATGTGTCTTCATTTGTTGTTTCTGGAATCCTCAAGCCAGGTAGATAATGGAATAAATCTACTACACTTCAGATGTAAGTTGTGGTCTTCTTGGTGTTATCTGCATATATTTAATTCACACAGAAGCAAACCCACAGAACATCTGCAGAGCCAGTGTAAATAAATACCACTTATACTGTCACTTCTCTCCTAGCAGTATAATTAAATAGGAGTTAGAATTTGCAATGTGCTGACATATTATCAATTAAAGATGGACAGCAAAGACATGGAGTTTCCTGGATCCTGCTTCCAGCCCTTCCTATGGATGGGCATCACACTGGCCATCTTCCAGTCATCTCCTCAGTTAGCCAGGATTGATGATAAATGATGGAGAGCTGTTGGTGAGCTGTTCTGCCTACTGCCTCATCACCATAGGATGTATTCCATCTAGTTCCATAGACTTGCGAGCATCTAAGTGGCTCAGAAGGCCACTAACATCTTACTTCTGGATACAGGGGGCCTTTTCTGCTCCCTGTCCCTGTCTACCAGCTCAGGAGGCCAGTTGTAATGAGGATGACCTGTCTTATTGTTGAAAACTGAGGCAAAGAAGGTGTTAAGTACCTCAGCCTTTTGTTCATCTTCAGTAACTATATTACCCTGCACATCCAATAAAGAATGGATATTTTCCTTTCCCCTCCTTCTGCCATTACTGTATTTATAGAAATATTTTTTATTATCCTGTACAAAAGTGGCCAGGTTAAGTTCTAATTGAGTTTTTGTCTCTCTAATTTTCTTTCTGCATGACCTAATGATATCCTTAAACACCTTCTGAGTTGCCTGCACTCATTCTGAAACATAAATGATCTTTGCAGTTTCGTCAGGCCAACTCTGTAGCACATCCATTTAAACCTCATAAAGATAATCACTGCTTGGAATATGGAGGAGTTAATAAGCTACAGCTACGTTGCATTAAATTGACTTTCCCCCTGCATACATCTGGTATTTTAGGAGAGGCTACAGCAATTTATTTTTGGACATGGTTACAGGATTCTTTATTTATGCAGTGCTTGGATTAGGTCTCTCTAATGTGCTGCACATGGGATACCCACTTTGTGGTAATTCAGGTACTCAGCCTGCTTTAGTGTGCAGCTGCCAGTCCAGCCACTGAAGTCCATGACAAGGCATTTTACAGTGGCATTCTCTGCTGATTGAGCATGCTGCATCAGTGGATAGAAAGTAGATAGAGCAAAACAGCTTCCTGTCTCATTCAAATAAGGCCTATTCTAGACATTCATGTGAGAGGATATTATGCATATCAATATGATATATATATATATGAGATATATATATATATGTATATGATATATATAGAGGATATTTTGCATTATCAATACCAAGGCATCTGAAGAGTCACTTTGGTATTTCTCCCCCTGAATTTACTACTCAGTTTGTTAAAGAAATCAACTGTAGACATCAGAGTTTGTTGGGGCATGGTATTAAATAGAGGCTTTTATGAAAAGGGTAGGGTGGTGGTCTCTGACCTCTTAACAGATCAAATATAGTGTTTCTTCCCTGTGAGATAAAATGATCTGTACAGTTCTGTCTTTGGCGGACGACAATGCCACCCAAAATGTAGCTAAACGTAACCTGAGTTCAGAGGGCTTCACTAAGGTGGCAGGTATATTCTCGGCAGAAGACTGTTTAAATCAAATACACATTTAAAAAAAATCTTAGGGATATTAAAGCAAGTTAGGATGACAGCAGCTTTAGCAAAACTGACAATAAAAAGGATTACAGAAAAGTAGAGCAATACTTTTTCAGTCTTTATGGAATATAGTCAAAGCTGTCCAAGGGCAAAACTTGCCTTTCTGAAGATTCATGTGAAAGTTGTATTCTGGTCAAATATTGTAATTTTTTCCCCAAACTGCTGAATTATAATGAAACCATAAAACATAACCAGCAGAATGCTCTCCCATATTTAGAATATGAGAATCAGATTAAATATTTTACTTCTTTTTGCCCACCCACATAAGCAGTCTAAATTCTCTTTTCCTTACTTTTGTGATAAGCAAAAGTGTTTATTTTCAGAGCAAGAAGACTGCTTAAGTTACTTACTATTCTCTGGATGATAAAAAGTTTCAAGAGTGTCTGTGTAAAGCAGTGATTATTCCAAGAATAATAAGAAAAATTAGCAAGGTAAAGTTTAAAATGAAAGAACAGCCAACCATTGTCAGTACAGCTGAAAAGCAGCAGTACTCAAGAATTTGCTCTCCTTCACATGTTGTTACTCATTTTGGAGCCAAGATTGTAATGAAAATTTTTATCAGTTTTAGATGTTGTCTAAATGTTTAATCACAAAGAACATATATATATATTTAGCAAAAATATTAAGAGGATGCATAATATATGAATGAGGGTTATTTCCCTCATGTCTATTCCCACAGAATTTATCATTATGCAAGATATCACAACCTAGTTTTGTCAAAGGACAACCAGATTGCTGTCCAGCCCCACTGTGCCACATCTACAAACTCTTAAATTCACTATGGTCTAGAAAGGCACCTTTGCTATCAATAAGGAAGACTTTGGCACAGAAATTCTGATTCATTGTACTAGCTTAACTCAGTTTCCAGTTAAATTAGCAACATTATAGTCCTTAGTTTTCCGTAATCAGCAAAGTACGCCCCAAAACATGATTCACCTCTTAGATGAAGTAAGTTTTTCAGTGGAAAATTTTTGTCTCTGGCTTCTTAAAGGACGCTCTCTAAACCTCATAATAAAAAGTAGATCTTTGTGCATCTATTGACACTGTTTTCTTTGTCCTTCTGAAATAGAAAATGCCTGGACCAAAGACTGGAATTATGAGACTTTATGAATACTACCACTTACAAGAAAGGTCCCAAATAGATCTCAGACATAGCTGACTCAGTTATCTGAATTGCAGCCTCCTATTTATGTCTCCTAGAAATGTCTTCTGGTATTCTATATTTTCATTGGAAAGGGCCCTTTGTATTGAAAAGAGTATCAACTAGAGTCTTTTCTTCCCTTATGCTATGGAAAACCTTTTCCAATCCAAATTTGTACTAAACATAATCTAATTTTCCTTGGTTATTATCATTATCCTGTGTATACCTAAATCTGACTCCAGTAATTCTTTACTCACTTATTTACAAAAAATAACATTTCTGAAGGCTCCATCACGGTAATTTCACTATAAAATAGAATCTTACATTTGACTTGATCAACGAATTTCTATATCTCTATATTGTCTTATTTCCACCCATTTTAATAAATAATTAGACTAAACCAGAAGTTTGTGTGAATATGCCATCACAGGAGAAGGACAAAATACATTAATTGACAACTACAGAACCTAAACTACTATTATCATGTCTGTCAGAAAAAAAAAAAAAAAGATTAGAATAATACTTTTTTCTGGCATAATTTTGAAAATTCTGACATTATTAAATATCTTTAATATTAATACAGAGATATCCCAGGTCCCCTTGTTGCATAATCTACATTGTCTTGATGTAAATGTGCCTTTCTGACATTATTAAATATCTTTAATATTAATACAGAGATATCCCAGGTCCCCTTGTTGCATAATCTACATTGTCTTGATGTAAATGTGCCTTTTTGGGGGTTTTCATAAATCTTTATTTTTTCTTTTAAGAATTTGTCACACTCACTCTATATTAACTTTATTTTCAGAGCCTTACCAAGTTTTGCTTGCCTTCTAATGATTTTCTCTTTTAATTAGAACAATTTTATGTTAACCATCATCAACAGAGACTGCTAAATCATAACTATGTATTTTAATGCACCAAATTCAGCACTATAACTCAACATTTCCCATTTTCCAACACTTCTATTAACACTAAAGTACTTCTCTTAAATGCCATAGATGAGCTGCCACTGATTCAGTGTGTTTTTATTTATGTCTATTACTCGCTCTAAAGCAACAATTCATATAAGAAAATTTTGCTGTCTTTCTTTTCCATTACTTCTAACTTTAAGCATAGAAGGTAAAGAAGTCCCCGTCTAATTTTTTAATTCTAACCTTGCTTTCCATAACTTTTATAACAACTTCCCTGAAGTCATCTTTTTGATGTAGCTTATCAGTTATCATGAGTAAGTTTATAACTGGCTCAGATCTCATTAATCTGAATTAAAACCTGCAGGAATCCGTCACATAAATTTCCTGATGCTACAAAAACCAGAAAATTTTTAACAAATTGGAAAGGTGTGTCCTCTGCCATGATGGCAGTAAGTTAAAGCCCCTAACCAATAAAGGATCTTAATATATTTCAGAAAAAACTGGCCTTTCTCTTTTTCTTGTACCTTTTTTCCATCTCTTTTTTCTTACTCACACATCTCAGTGAAATTTTTTCCTTTGTTAACATTGTTTCATTGATCCTTGATTTTATACATAGAAATATTTGTTTTTCTTCCTGAAAGCCAATATGAACAAAGTGTTCACTCTAGAAGCAGATATCAAACAATATCGTATTTTTTTTTAATTTTATTATTTTACTTTATAGTAGTACCCATTTCTATGACTAAGGCATGTCAATTGGCTCTCTAAAATCGTGTAAATTTTTTACACTTCGGGAAACCAGATTGCCTTCTACAGTGAAATAACTACCTGGATGGGTGAGTGGAGAGCAGTAGATATTGTCCACCATGACTTCAGTGAGACTTTCAACACTGTCTCACACAACATCCTCATAGGCAAATAGGGAAGTGTGGACTGGATGAGTAGATGGTGAAGTGGATTGAGAACTGGCTGAACAGCAGATCCTAGAGGGACTAAATGAGTGGCACAGGGTCTAGTTGGTGCATAGGTTGAACAAAGTGATGTTGTAAAACAGATGTACTGGATTCTTCCTTGAACTTCCATGTCAGAGGAGTAGCCTAGCTCCTTGCACTCCTCACTGTGTTCTTTAACTTCTGTGACAAACCTCTACAAAAAAGACCCAATACTACTTCATGTCCTTGGGTGATGAATAAGACTGGAGTTCTGCAAGGAAAGGAATCTATAAGTATGTCCACAGTCTGTCTGCAATATTACTTCAGTAGTTAATTTTCACAAGTCATCTTTATCCAAGTATATTTAAACTTTTAAGTTCTTCTTTTTCAAACCTCCAAAATGGTGTTCTTTTAGTGTAGTTTTGGATGTTTTTTTCCCTTCACTTAAAAAAAATGTGGCTGAAGAAACAAAGTTAATCAAGTAACATCTTTCTGAAAACACCTTATGGAACCGCGTCATCAGTGTCAAAGAAATGTTAAGAAGCTTTACCAAAAAATTATATTACCTAGCTCCCTCTGTGGTTTCACTGGCAAAAAATAAGGTGCTAGATCAATTCAGAACACTGGGCATCATCTGTTAGGCCATATATTACCAGAGAGGAGATATGACCCACCTTTGGTTAGCACTGACTCTGACTTTAGTATTATTTGGAATTGAGGACTGAAGTAACTTTTCTACAAGAACAATCATATTCTCTCTCTGGTTCAAAGTCTTTATATAGGATTATGCATATCTGATAGTTTGTGAAATGCTTTAATTTTTACTCAATATCCTAAGTAGATGATTTATTAAATGCTTTAATTTTTCTATGATATACTAAGAAGATTTCATTCATACTCATATGAAATACCAGTAATTAGCTATATTATGCTTGGAGAGGATTTGCTAAAGCTTTTGGAAATATTTTTGTTCCCCTAAACACACTCTATAAATACATGATATTTATAGACCTTTTACTTGAAAAGATAGAATATTTAACAGAATAATGTTAAAATGTAGATATGTTTTCTCTTTGCAGAAACTTGTGGAAGTTTTGATTAGGCCACAAATGGTATTTTAATCTCCCTGAGACTTCCAAACAGTAATTACAGCTTGTAGATGTTAGATGTACTATAGGAATGTGGATCCTGCTAGGCAGCCCTTTCCCAGAACTGCAATATCACAAATAATTTTTTAAAATAATTGCTGTTCTTTCTAATCTGATGGTAATTTTTTCCTGCAATATATGTTGACTTATTGCTTACCTTCTATAGCTGAATCCAGTTCTAATTGAAAAAGTTTGTTTGCTCCACATGAAAGGTGCTTCCTTATGAAGACTGCCTCATTGAGGCTAAACACCCTTATTGTCAGCCTCAGGTAATACCATAGTATTACCACCTCTGGAATTTTCAGCTCAATGGAAATATAAAAAATCATAACTCAAACTCACAATTTCACAAGGAAGTCTTACACACCTAGAGAAATGTTTCCACTATCAACCAGAATTCAATAACCATGTACGTACGTTCCAGAAACCACGACAACACCGAACATGGGTCATTGCTTTAAAACCTTCAGATGAGATCACACCTGTATCATTAACCATAGAGCTTACCTTAGCCAGGTGATTTCACTGGAATGATTAATAAAGATGTGGTAGGCCGCACATCAGCCACATTGAAAGATCTTTGCAAAAAACATATTAAAATATTAGTCAGACATCTTTGCCTCAGTTTTAAAATCTTAGCTCATGGATATCCAACCTGCTTCCCTCCCATGAGGTAAGGCTGAAGAAAAGCAGAAAGGTTCTTGTAGATTAGGTTGACAACTCTGTGTCAAAGAGGATTACTGAGGAAAAGGGACATAAAATAACCTGTTCTAATGAGAGAGACAAAGCCCAGCTCAAGAATAAGGGAAAAAGAAACAAGAAAAAGATAGTCAAGACACATCAGTTCCCATTCAGCAAGGGTGTGTGCCTACCCTTCAACACAACTCTTACTTGTGTTGAGTAGGTAAAGTCACACATATTCTTGGTCCCTTCCTGCATAGGTGTTGTCACTGGGAAGCATGGTGTGTTTTTGGCAGCAACTTCTTTACACACATAAAATTACAGTTTGAAAATTTGCTAGGGATGGAAGATTTTGAGAGTTGTCTGGCAAGATCAGGAAAAAGTTTTTCAGCCAGAGAGGGTGGTTGAACACTGAAACAGGCTACCAAGCCTGACAGAGTTCAAGAAGCATTTGGGCAATACTCTCGGGGACATGGTGTGACTCTTGGGGTGTTTTGTGCAGGGCCAGGAATTGGACTCCATGATCTTAATGGATCCGTTCCAACTCAGCATATTCTATGAGTCTGTGATTCTAAAACAGGAATCAAATTTTGACTGCAGGTAAAAATAAAGAAAAACTGATGCAAAAAAGTGTGTATAAAATAATAATCAGATTTTATAATTCTTTAAAATAAAAATTAATTTTGATTAGGGTGGATGCATAGAAATCCTCTACAGCCTCTCTCTAATGTCAGTGGAAATTAAACAATATTAAAGTCAGATTCTTGGGGGTTTTAATGTGTCCACTGAACACAGCATATTCAGATGTTTTATGTCTAATATATATAAATAAATATATGTAAATACAGTAAGCTGTCAGGCATCCTGTTAAAAATAGTGAAGCAGGCTTGAGTTGTATGAATTCAGAACTTAAAACTGCAAAAATATTGATCTCTGATGTCTTCATATGTTATATGCAAGATATTGATCATTAGTATTGTATTTACACCAGTTTTGGCTCTTCTATCAACATTCACAAGACACATAAATATGTAATTGAAGTTGTGAGTCTTACTCCAGGGTTTCTGTTAGGGAGGGTTCCTGCAGCTGGGGTGGACATCTCACATGGAATCTAGGGATTCTCATTTCTCTTGACTTTGCCTATCTTGAGTGTAGAATCTTAGACCTCTGTCTAACTTAAGTCACTGAGACCATTATTATTTCTGTGGCCAGGGAAATTAAACGTGACACAGTCCATTCTCAGGCCTAGGTTTCCTGGCTGGCAAATAAGTACTTGTTTTGCTTTCACCCAGAGTCAAGCTAAAACCAATCTAGTTTTTGAGATGAGAGAATTTGGAACTCCAAACTGACAGAACACAGATATAGATGCACACAGAAAGATCTTAAGTGAAACTCCTGAGCATGCTTAGTGACAGGCAATTCTACCTGATTCACTGACTCTTATAAGCAATCAGCTATCTTAGAATTGAAAATTAACCATCCTTTAAGAACCAGCTTTTAGTATTCTAACCTGTTTACTAGAACATCTCTATACTTTTGTAGGCATTCTAGGCATTTCAAACCACTTGGGATGTTGCAGTTAGGGGTGCTACAGAAGCAACAAATGTCAGTAAAGCAGAAGTGTCTTCTGCTTCTATAAGCAACCAGAGAGCTTCTCATGTGTAAGCAAACACCTGCAGAACCCAACCATCTTATTTCTGTGTCCTGGTTTTACCATACTGCAAAGGTCCTTGTCCTCCATCTATAAACTGAGACACACAAGCTGCCAGGCAGTCCAAGGAACCAGTATATGTGTGTGTGGCAAAAGCTGACCTTGACAGATCTGTCACTTTGAAATATGCAGTACCACAGAAACTTCAGGTGCATATGCACAGAAATGTCAAAGATTAATTACCTTTATTAATGTATAGATCATTACTTGTTGTCCCCGCTTTACTTTCTCCCTGCCCATGTGTGCAAACACAGTTTTGGGCATAGATGATGGAGAAAGCATGTGAAAGACTGGTATCTTAGAGAGGAATACTCTGACCCAACTTTCTCCTCCCAAAGAAATTTTGTTTGAAGTCCCTGAAGGGTAATAGCTGTTTTGGTTATGCAGGCTGTGTTCTGAGGTGAAAGGATCTATTCGGAGAGGACATCCGGGGATAGTACAGGGCCCATCAGCTGGTCATACATATCCATGAGCAATTCATTGCCACTATATGCAGTAATCGGTAGATGTGCCAAACTCAAAGAATATCCCTCCAAAACTCACAAACAATATACTCCTACAGAAATCAGATAGCACCAAATACTTACATTGCAATAATAAAAAACTGTTTGAAGATGTTTTTATGTAATCTTGTATTTTTAAATTAAGACATTACCCTTTTTTTTTAACTGTTGCTCTTGTCTGCTATCTTATGGTTTATTTCAATAAAATGCAGTTTCCCACAATCTCACTAAGTACAATTCTCCTGGAAACAATATTTTTTTACTGGTTTTCTGTCTAGCAGCTCCTCTGATTGTCTAATTCCGAAAAAGAAAACATCAGTCATGGATTTTCGCCCTGATGGTTTCTAGGCAAGAAGAAGAAAAGGCTTCCATATTTCACTGAACTGAACACGAAGTGTACTCTGGAGTTCTAATCTAAAGTGTGACGGACAATAGAGGTTTATAAAACAAAACGAGACTGTAGTCAAGATACAGCAATAAATGTTCTAGGACCACACTGTGGTAAACATTTACCACTGTGGTCCTAGAACACCAGACCTTACATACTAGTGACAGTTCATCTGCCAATTATTAGATGAACTATCATCAAGGGAAAAAAACCAAAAAACCCAAAAAAAAACAAGCCACAAAACTGGCTTTGAGATAGTTTTGCATCTGTAACAGCATTGGAGAAATGTCCCAGGACAGTGACGGTCATGCTGATGGGAAAGCCTTTAAAAATTGTAAATTAATGCAAAAATAGTCTCCTAGTCTGATACTTATTACTGGAAACATCAAATATCCTCAGAAACGTTCTGGCTTAAAGTAACAAGTTAAATAATTACAAAATATGAACCTGGACAATAAATAATCATTTATTTAAAACTGTCTTTTTGCTGTCTCTAATTAGTATTGGAATTTTTTCCTGGATAAATCCTTTTTTTAACATTGTTTTGTACACAAAGCTAAGAAGTTTCTCAGCACAGTTGCTTTACTTTAGTAGTGGGTAGATTGGTCTTTTACCTCCATTGTATATATTGGAGGTTATATATATAGGTTTGTGATGCTGTTGGGGTCTTCAGAAACAAAAATAAATTATGCTCTTTTAAGAGATCACTGGAAATCCAGTGGTTCCCCCTACACACTTGTGCTCTCTTTTAAGCTTTACTTTTTAAATTGGTTGGATATAATTTAAATTTTCTATTGTTATAGCAATATTGCAATGTTTTCATATACATAATATGTATCTTTTCTCCTTGTATAAAGTTAATTTCTTTTTTTTACCTTCTCTTCTACCTCTATAATTGTACTCATCAGACACTTACTTGGCGTCACTTCTTAGGAGAGCTTTGTCACTGATGACATGCATGCATTTTCTTGGTCATTAAAATACCAAAACACATACATGACATTTTTCTGACAACAAAATACAAAATAAACAGTCTGACTTCTGAACTGGTTCTTCAGATTTCAAGAAGGTTTACAAAGAAATGAGGTAAACATGAATGCTGTTGATAAAAAGAGTTTGATGGACTGATAAAGAAATAAATGGTCTGGAGGATTTTGGGGCACTCAAGGTCTTCACAGGTGGCCTGCTCGTAATTTAGAGATACAAATAAAAATGTCAGCTCTACCTGTCACGTTCGCATATTCTGGATGTCAAGGATGGGGAGCTCAGAGGAAAGATTTTACAGCTGAACCTTGATACGTGCACTGTGAAAATTTGGTCTCTTAATGGAAAAAACAAAGGTGCCTTTTCAACCTTCCTACTGTAATTCCATGTTTTCCAAATACTTTTATTTGTGCTGTCATTCTGGAAATAGAGGGTCCCAACAATTTTAACTGTCAAGTGTCATTTAACAAAAAAGATGAACAGTCCAGCTGAGTTTGTTTAATGTACAGTTTTAAAGACAGCAGCAGTGAAACATTTCCTGTACTCTGGAACTGCAATTGAAATTAAGGGTTCATGTTATTTTTTTAGCAGCTTCACTTCCTCCATCAGAGGTATTTCTCAGATGAGTAAGATTTGAATGAAATTGAAGGTTTATGACTGTGTAAGTTCCTTTCCTTGGGGATCATAGTGAGCCTAAATCTTGTCATCTTTCAAACACAAGATCCATCTCTTAATTCAAGTCTGCCTTTAATATCAGAGCATGACCACAAGGCTTTTGTCAGAAAGATGGATGACCAAAGGAACTTGCAGATTTAAAAAAATTAAAAGTATAACAAGATAGAAACAGATTGTCTTTCTTGACAGCAATTACACATTCTAATTTTGAAGAACTGTAAATCACTAAATGAACTAATGTAATTTTCTTACAGAGATACCCCTTACACAGCAAAAATCTCATTCTCCATGAACCACTACACAAAAATGCCCAGTTTCTGTACTTGACCTTTTTGTCAAGGGTTATCAAGAGGTCTTCAGTCTCCTTTGTTATATTTCCACCCATTCAAGTGCTCTTTTGAGTTCCTCTCTTAAAATTTAGGACATTCATTAGGCATGGACTGTTCACTGCAGAGTAGGAGAAACATGACATATGATATTTTTAACATAGGTCACTAAAGGTCATTTCTCTAGCAATGTGTAATATCAAGCAGGAAGTAGTCATAAGCATGAAGTCCTCAGCCTGAAATCATGAGCTCATTTATTATGGCCAAATAATTTTAATAGATTTAGCACCTGTGTCACTGATAATCATATTCTGTCTACTCAATATCAGAGACAACTGCAAAATAATCTTCCAAACAACGTAAGATGGGCATTTATTCATCATACAGATAAAATTTGCCATTGTGTTATCAAACACGATCTAGACATGTTTTTCAGATAGATGTGCTCCAGGTATATTGCAGAATCAGGTTTGGGTGGACCAGAATAAATGCTGATATGTATATTTTGCTGAAGTGTATCCCTGATTCTTAACCAAGAGTACTCCCCTGGCTATATTCACAGTATGGGTATAGCTTTCCAGCAACCTTGCCATCTATACGAAATTACTCTGATTTCACTGGTTTCTTATGAGATGAAAGAGAAATAATTTAGTTATTATGTAAGTGCAATATTATTACAAATGTAATATATATGGTATTATTTAACAGTAAGACCTAATACCTTTTCAAAGCCACCCTTTCAAAGAACTCCATGGCTCTCCTGTAGTAATCCTACTTTTACGTTTATTTTTATTTCAACGTTCATTTCATCTAAACAGGTTTTCAGCCTGGTCCAAGATGTCAGGTGACATACAGTTTGGATAACTCTAAAAGACAGCTCTGTCTTTTCCCTTTTTCAGTCAAAGTGTCGCACCAATCAAGGTGTGCTCCACTGCTATGCTGAGTACAGAGGCATTCTTATAACCCACAAACCACAAACCAGTTTTAACAGTGGATTCATCTGTGAGGAGATAGGAGCACTTGAAGGGAAAAGGAGTAGTGAGATTAGATGATGGAAGACTTGTCTCAGGTTGGGCAACTGATGTTCAAATTCTTGGTTCCAGGAGGGAATAATGAACTATTCACAGAATGTCTGTGAAAGGGAAATGCAAAATAAAAGCAATATTTAACGAAGCTTGAAATCAGGTATTATAAAGTGGTCTTAAAGGAGATAATTTTTATTTTCCATAATGAAAAGTTTCAGTGAAAATGAAGAGGTTTGCTTTCCATAAACTCTATTTGTAAATCTTTGAATTTTATCTGATTAGGCAGCACATTTATTGTGCACACCATTTTTATTGTGTAAGACCTGTGGTATTTCTTTTATGTCATTCTTTGATTAAGCATTTCCCAAATGATCAGCTAGGTCAGCAGAAGATATTTTCGCTCACAGCTTCAGAAATGTGGTAATTTATATGTAAATGATTATTTATACAACATTATTTATGATTAGTGGGATTCAGGAATTAAGAAGACTAGATGAGTCTGAATTTTTGACTGTCACCTTTGAAATGATAACACATGCTTAGAAATTACTTCATTGGTAGCTAAAGAGCAACTGGAGAGATGGAAGGTGGTTTTATTATTATTCTGCCTATGGCAACATTACTGCAACTGCCTCTTTCTAAATGGAACAAATGTTTTATTATGTTTGCTAGTGCCCAAGGCCCACAAAAGAAAGATGTAGTAACTGCAGCAGCAGATGGCTAAGCTTGTGTGACTACCAGTGGTTTTGTGTAATTATTTCTATCAATCAATGAACTTTTGAGTAGTGTTATTTTGGTCATGCTTATTCTTACTGTGCTGCTACATTAGAACTTTGTATGAAAGTCTGTTCCATGATAAGTGGCAATTTAAGTAGCAGAAAGTGAGGTGTTTGCTATCTGTGTTATTACTGAAAATGAGGATTCTTTTGTTATTATGCCTACAACACACATACAATTACATTTTAATTTAATTTTGGTAGTAGAAATGACATTGGGCTTGTGGGGAGCACAGGCAGATGTTCTTCTCTCCTGCTCAATAAACAATCTATATTACAGTCTATTTACTGTACTACCTGAAAGGAAGTTGGAACAAGGTGAGGGTTGGCCTCTTCTAGGCAACTAGTGACAGGACGAGGAAATGACATTAAAGTACACCAGGGGAGGTTCAGGTTGGACATCAGGAAGAATTTCTTCACAGAACGGGTTGTCAAGCACTGGAATGGACTGCCCAGGGAAGTGGTGACCCCTGGAAGTGTTCAAGAAATGACTGGGCATGGCATGTAGTGCTATGGTTTGGTGGACAAGGTGGTCTCTGATCAAATGCTGGACTCAATAATCTTGGAGGTCTTTTCCAGCCTTAACGATTCTGTGATTCTATGAATTTTTTGCTGATCCACAGACAAGAAAGCTTCTTCACACCTACTTTCTCTCTTTCCTTATCTCTTACTTCTCCTCATTTCCTGCTCACCTCTTCATTAAGTAGCCTGATCAACTTCCCCCCTGCCCCCCCAAAAAAGGGCTCATATTGAGCTCTGCAGAAGCACCGTCCTACTCGCCAGTCTGGCATCTGTGTGATATTTTCAGCAATTTGATGTTTGAACTTTAGTGGGTTTCAATAGATCTATTGTTCTTGTGACACTAATGATCAACTCCTCACATCAACTCTTCACTAGCTGATGAATAAATCAGCAGTTTACCCCCCTCTTGGCTCATTTAAATTTAGTACTGTGAATGTTAACTTACAACACAATAGCATAATCATTAAGAAACTGGTGCTCCTGGCATGAACTGCACTCAGATCATCTTCTACTTTTTAACATTTCAGTGCTGAAAAGCTGATTCTGAACAAATACTATTAGTAGAGCATGCTATTTGAGTTTTCCTTACAATGTGCTCTCTAAGACTTTTCCTAAGCTGCAAAGCCTTAAACAATTATTGCCCAGGTGTAATGCACTATTTCATGGAACAATGAGGTTGAGTTCTAAATAAAACTACTCTTTGTCCACATCACTGTTCTCTGTAGTCTGTTCAGAACTATTCCTATTGATTTAGAACTAATTTGAGGCAGGTTTTCCTCACACCAGCAGTTGGGTTGTTCACTTGTTGTATAAAAGAAACCAGAACCAAGACAAGGTCTACAGGTTTGACAGTGACCTGTCACTGACTGTTGATGTGTATAGTGTTCTCTTTCTCTATTGAAAGAGATAAATTTCCTTCCCTACAAATCTTTTCTGTTGTTTTCACCAGGAAAAAAAAAAAGGTTTTTTTCCCCTGATATTTATGTAACTGCTTTTTACAGGACATACAGTTTCTTGGTACTTGGTAGCATGTCACAGATGCAGGTGAGGTAGCCTGTACAGGCCCTTCTTTATTGACACCGTACTCAGGACAATACTTTGGTTCTCTGAAAGTAAGAGCAAGCTCCATTAGTGCTCATATTTATACCAATACTAATGATTTTGAGGTCTAGAACTAGTTTTAAAGCACGAATATAAAGTCTTAAAACTGACATTCAGCTTATATTCCTGGAGGCAAAGTGTTAAAATCTGAAAAGAGACCTTTTTGAAAAAAGTTACGCTGACTAATGAAAACGTAACTTTTTCCTAAACATCCAAGAGTTCTCGACTTATTAAAATATGCAAACCACTCTAGCACTTTGTTTAATTGCTGTTTCCTTAAACCCATCAAATCTTCTTAATTCTTCTTTTCTTTGTCCTTAATTAACACCCGTTCCCTATTGGCTAAAGTGTAAACCAGAAGACCTGAGCTTGTGAAATTCACGACTTATTAAACCTAATTGCTATAATAATTAGCAGCCATTGGCAAAATATTCATCACACAAAAAGCAGGAAGGCATCTAATTAACAATCTCAAAATGCTAAGCATTAGCTACTTGATATTTTACCTACCAGTTCACGCCTTCGTTTCTGGAGATATATGACATAATACATGCTTCTACAGAGAAACAGGATAGGAACTTTCCTTAAAAATATTAATTTGCTAAAGCTGAAACTTTTCAGCCCAGCCACCAATCGTTATTTTAAAAACTTAATTTAAATTACATTTCTCAGGCCCCAGGTAGAATTTCCTGACAAAGGAGAAATAAAAAAGGGAGACCAGCTCAGTAGCTCAGATATCCTGCAGGACACGGGTGACAGACAGAGTAGGACATCATGCAGGACCATCCCTTAACCACTGTGAGAACTATCTTCAGAAAGGTAGTGGTTAGTCTGAAGGTTTTTCTCTTAGGTTTTATTTGATTTACCCTGTTCTGAAAGAAATCACAAGGTACAATCACATTTTAATACTTGTATGAAAGTGCTGAGTTTATCTGACGTGGAACAGAAATATTATGGAATCCTCAGAGGTGTTTGTATGTTAGGAGAAAATTGTTTGATCTATGGCTTGATACAACTGGCAACTGATACAGTTTCTGCTGTATTGGTTGCATACTCAGACAAAATGGAATTCCATAATAAGACTTACATAAGATATTGAGAAGATATTATACAAAAAAAAAGGCTTATAGTTCTTTACGACAAAAGTTCTTTCTTTAGTAGAAGTATTCAGAAGTTTGAAACAATTTCAACCATAGATGGTTTTGTATTTGCATTTATTTTTTATGTAGCTAAACAGTTTTGGAATGAGGCAAACCATTTCCATAGTCTATTCCCATCTGAAATTCCCCTGTCTTTTGGAAATTGTGTACATGAGAAATATGGAACCAGATATTTTAATTCAGTTTTAAATGCCAAACTCCTAAAATAAAATTGGGATTCTAAGGAATTTTTTTTTCAGATCATTACTCAGTTTTGTCTTCTAAGACCCATAGCCCCTCATGAAAAGCCTCAAATCCGTCACAGACTGAGCATCCCTCTCTCACAACTGTGTCCTGACACTTTTGTGGTTTACCACTCTCATGTGACTTCTGTGCTAAGTGTAACACTGTAGTTAGCAAGATGGGAGATAGAAAGATGCATCAGTGTAAATGTAGCCTGATCAGAAAACTTGATATGCAATTGAGGATGGAAACAAAAGAAGTGACACTGTACTCTGTGGGCTGCTGACATGCAGTAGACTGAGTTCACCTACAGACAAACTGTTTCAAGAGAAACATTTCAATGGTATACATAAATGAAGTATTTTGTGTGTCTTTGACTTGTGTCAGAATATTAGACTTCACGTTCCCCAGAGGAAATTAGCCTTTTTCTTGACAGAAGTTTTTTGCTTTTCAGATTTTTGTAAAAGTTTTATTCCTTTCTCACTGAATCTTTCCATTTGTACATTAGATTTATCACTAATACTCAGACACATGCAGTTTTGGTACATTCCAGTAGTCTCATTATCTGAGATGGAAACCGACTCTGGACACAACTGAAAAAAAAGAGTAAATCAGTAACGGAGTGAGACCAAACAGAAAATTAAACCGAGCCACTTTCCTGACTAAATCCTTATTTTTAAGACATGCTGGAGAACAAAAACTTGTTTTCTTCTAGATAGGCAAAAAATCGGAATGTATAGTAGGTAGATCTCCTGTTATTTGAATTTACTTCATTGTTTTTCTTGAATGTTCTCTTATTCTGGGCTATTCAATTTGTAATTTCAATTCTGGTTTCAAATCAGATATATTTGCAAGAGCTGTAAAATACACAAGCATATTTAAAATTTATGCATACACATAAACAAAAATAAACAACCAAACCTAGGTATCACAATAAAGGAGGGAAGTTGAGTGGTGAATCTGGATATCAGTTTATGAAACTTAGATTCAAGCAGAGTTGCCTACAGGTGAAATAAATACAGTTTATATTATTCAAACTCAGTTTCAGCCATGGGATTGAACAAATCCAGCTGTCACTTGACTTCAGTAATACTGTATAGATAAGATGGTTCTTCTTTTCTTAAAAGCCATGACCTAGAAAGGTAAGACAATTTTTTAAAATTTGAATTTAACAACATTTTAAATAATGAAGTTTAATATTAATAGAAAAACCAGGTTTTAGAACAGATAAACCACGGCCTTCTGACAGCCACCAGAGTTGTCATAATATAAGAAATAAATTGTATGGTGTAATGTAACAATCAATTTATAGTGTCTATACAGTTTGCCCTGGGGTGGGTCTAATACTGTCCCTTTCACTTCAAACCAGCCAAACACATGAGTATAATGCCCACTTGTGTGCATACAGACACATACACAAAACCTGATCTTCAAAATGTATGTGCTAAATTCTTAGCGAGTATGAAGTGTCTCAAATACATGTTATAATAGGTTTTATTTAACATAGAAGCATTTGTAAAAGACAGTCACTCTTAAACCCATTTTGGTGTCCTAAAGTCATTGTAAAACGATGTTCAAGAAATATTACTATGGATAATTTAAAAGTAAACTGTTATACTACTTTTAAGAAAAAAAAAAAAGAAAAGAAAAAAAGAAAGCCTATTATATAGCATGAAGCTTTCCAGATTCCAGACTCTCTCAACAACATACAAGAAAACAGACCTCTTTCTAATGTAAAAGGATGCTCTCATTATACATGGGGATGTACATTTAAGCTGTATTACTCTTAGCTTAAATCCTATACAGTTTCATTCAAGGTATAATGTCATATTAATACCTTAGGTTTACTTATTTTAATTTCCCAAACAATTGTCCAAAAGTTCTTCCAGACTTACAGAGCTCATAAGAACTTAATAAAATGTTTTAGTTGCATAATACTGGATTTGCATTCAGCATTTTTAATACATGGCATTCTCTCTTATGAATTTAAATCCCAGTAAGTTGTTATGCATTGCTTATACCATACCATTCCCTCACCCCTCCAGCTTTTTGAATTTACACAGACATCCTCAAGACTTTAATTTTTCATCACCTGCTCTGACAGATTTGTCTTCACATCTGACTTCCTGTGCAGACATGGAAGATTGGTAGTTGCACATGCTATGCTCTGTATCATATCAATGATTTATTATGACTCCTGTATCCTCATAATATTACCTCCTTTTTATGTATCTTATTTCAATATATCAGTTAATACATGACAGAAATTCGTTGAGTACTGCGAGATCAACCAGAAATTTGCAGTTAGGTGTTCTTTGATCGTCAAGCTAGGACGACTTTAGAGGGCTAATGCTCTGCTTGACTCTGAATCCTCAAGACTGAATGCTTCTTTGTATCACAGCTCTTCCAACAATAGTCTTACTTTTCAAGACTCATTCACTGCCAACTCTTCAAAAGAATTATGGTTCTTATACAGTCAGTGAGAATAAGTGGAGAATTTGGTAAATTGCTTTTATAGTTACAACCATAGAATAACTAGCAAATCCCTTTCAAATCTATTTTAGATAGTAGGGTTTATATTGTAAAATTAACTACATAAATTGTGTCTGAAAAGATTCACTTTAACAGTCCAAGGGCTTGTCATCATACAATTCCTGCACAACAAACGCTGAGCTCCCTTTCTAACATCTTTTATCTCTAGAGAGTCTAGAGACTCTCTGCACTAGCAAGATTTTAAAATGGTGTCAAGAAGACAACTGCTGAATCAGTCTTTAAACCAAATATTAAAATAGTGTTCTATAACAAAAGCAATGTGCTGTAAAATAGAACTGGGAAAAGTGTTTATATAGATTGCAGCAAAGGAATCTTTTGTGGAAAATACTGAAAAGAGAATATTCTGTGTGTATCTGATAAGCAACATCTTGCTATACACAAAAGAATAATGAGACTCAGCCAAGCTGAAGCAAAAAATAAAAATAACTTCTGATTATTAATGCAGTTACAGCTTTATTTTTAGACTTTACCCAGCAGTAGTGGCTAAAAAAAATGCTTATAGTAGCTTTAATTTTAACAGGACAATACTACCTGCATTTGTCAAGACATTATCTCTAACTACTTTACTGTACATTTAGTTAAGTCTTGAATTTAGGAAAATGTATTCCCAATCAAATTCAGTGGTTAGTATGTATTTAAAAAAATCAGGTAACCAGATAACATAAACACGTATCTTAAGTATTTTAATGTAGATCAGATTTTAATATAAAGAATTAATACCGAAGTTTTAAAATAAATCTTCAAGATCACAAGTTAAAGTTTCAGAAATATATTAAATTGGATTGTGACAGAGTTAAAATGCATTAGGTGGTAGAAAGATTATTTTTCTTTTGTGTCTCTTATTACAATACATGCCACATGGAAATGTTGCTGCACCAAGAAAAGAAATTATTGCAACAAATCCTAAACACTCTCCACAGAGTAATTTGGCACAACATTTCTTCACTGAAGGCTAAAATAATGTAAGTGTTCACAAGTGTACTATTTAATGGGAAAAAAATGTTTCACAGATCTCAAGGCTGTTAGTAGTTACAGTTTCTTTTTAAATATTGAATACTCTGCCTTAAAGGTGGCCACATTAACTTTCTTCTTTTTTATTGTTCAAGATAATTGCATTCAAAATTCTTCCATTAGGTAAGCAAACATTAAAAAAAAATACAAAAAAAAATGTTCAATGTTTATTTATCATGAGCTACTTACAGAAAAGCTGGATATCAATTTAGCAGTACAAGCCCCAGAAAAATACAAGACAATCTCTCTTCCTAATTTCCAGGTTAGCTATGAATATCCCTTACTCGAGAACCTGATCTTCAGAATAAATATTTTTATCCATATCTATTTGAAAGTAAAGTTTTGAAGATACACAGCTTCTGAACAGCACAGCTGAATATCTTAGGCTGTTCCCAGCATTCAGACAGCTTTTTTCACAGAATCTGGCTTTGCTGAACTCTAAAATCTCTTTTGGGGAAATGACATTTTTCTTTTCTCTTTCAATGGTTAAAGGATAATTTATTTAAGAAGTGGATCAGTACACTGGTTGGGGGGGAAGAGATTTGCCTTTCATTTCAAATTTATTACAACCACAGATTTGGTTACAGATAGTGCAGGACAGAATGTGGAATAGGTAGCAGTTTAATTGAGTCACTCGGATGGTGATATTCAGGTCTCTGCTCTGAGTTTGAACAGATCAGCGTTTGAACCACTGTTACCAGCTAATGTTCTTCTTGGATGTGGCTACTCTTTGTGAGGAATTCACTTCTTACTGGAAATTACATCCCAAGCATAAGAGGGCTGCCAAGTGAATGGTCTGGCAGAAGAAATGTTTTAGTCAGATTCTACTTTTTTATCATAGTCCATTACTGGAATTTTTTCTCTTGGGTTGTTTTGATTTTTACTTTCAGCTGCTTGTGTGTTGAATGTAGGTCTGTTAGATATCCCATGCTTCTTTATGGTGTCCAGCTCATGAAAGCCAGGGCTTGATTTCGGTGCTTAATCACAAGTGCAATGTATATTGAGATGTCCTGGGTACCATTAATGCTTCCAAATGCCTATCTAGAAGAACACAGGTCTTCCATGCATCCTTTATCATCTTTAAGATGAGTCCCATCTCTTAGATCTCTTACATACAGAGATGCCCTTGTGTACGTAAATGAACCAAGTCCCCAGAGTGGGAATCAAACCAGGATTAAGATGTTTAGCTTGAGGTGCCAATTAATGAACTTAAGGTCCATTATAATCAGTAAGGATCTGGTCAGTGGAGTTTAAAAAGTCATTCAGACAATGAGAAAAATGAAATCACTGCCATTTCATGTGCAAGGCTGAAGTAGAATGAGACTGCGTCCTGCAATGTGGTGAAACCAAGATGGAATAATAACTAAGGATCAGAACTGCTTTATAAACACCTTTTTAGGTTGTGGGTTTGATGTTCATGCCTTCAAAAATTACCCCCTTTTCTCTTTGTCTGGATGACATTGTGCATTGCCCTGATCTGCCATGCATTTCACATCTTCTGTGAGAAACAGGGGAAAATCATTCTGTAATAATTGTGCTGAATGTAACTGGACATACAAGCCTCCACTTTCCAGCTTATGCCACTGCAATCAGTGATCCTGATTTTCAATCAGAAGGCTGCTGTGAGGCCTAATTAGCATAGTCGTTAGCATAAACCTGTGAACTCTACCAGCTTTTTCTGTAGACAAGTGGATGAAATATGATGAATCATCTCTCCCAAACAGAATAATTTTGGTGTGCTCAAGCAAGCAGGGAGCCACACTCTGCAAGCAAACCTGTTTGATCATCAAAAAACATGAGTGTCTGGAAGTACCCAGAAAGAAAAGATTGTAAGAACCAACAAGGATAATGGAAAATCAGAAAGCAGCTCTGTGGTTTGAAATGACTAGCCACAAGCAAAGTATATCTACCTACTTTTTATAATTAAGGAAAATTAGGCCTACTGAGGTCAAAGAGTTTCTGGAAAGACTCTAAGGAAGTTAGACCCATGATCTGAGGCTCTCCAATCTCCAGGAAGGTCAGGGCGTGTAAAGAAGTCCAGAGAAACTTAATGATCCAGCATTTCCATAAGGCGCAGCTTAGCAGGAACAACCACAATTACCTGTCCAATCTCTGTCTGGGACTTCACCATCTCTGTGAAGGGACAGGGATATTTTGTAATTAATAACATTTGATATATCTTGGATCAAAATGCTTTTCTGTCCAGATCTCCTCACTCTCCTCCTCACTGCTGTATCAAAACAGGAGGACAGCATGAAGTCTCTATAAACCTCCAACACAAAAGCAAGATATTATCAGTTTTCAAATCACTAGATATTAGTCAAAGCCATTCAAACATGACTCACTTTCACAGTATGGTCCCCTCTCATACATCTATGAAACCAATATGTAATATTCTGCCAAAGCTGATTTTCCTCAGATTTAATAGCAACAGTCTAGATATAGCTTCTATACCCCGAAATTTCATTTGATCAGAAGTCTAGTGAAACAATTTACATGTTAGCTGGGCTAGCTATGGACAGCACAGTCCTTTTGACCTTCAGTCTCCTCAGTGATAGACAAAAGTTCACCAGGGCAGAGACAAGAAAAAAATTGAGCTCAAACTATTTTCTATTTCATAACTGAATTTATTTACAGGTAGTTCAGAAAAACTGAAAAAACCCACTGGCATCTGCCTGTAATTTAAATTAATATGCAAGCCAGAATGTTGGCAGTCTAGATTTAAGTGGGACTTTGAGCAATAATAGATATATAGCCACTGTGCCCTAATGTGGTAAGAAGATAATGAGTCAGATTGCAAGGGACTGTGGTAAGGACTATGGTTTTTTTTATATTACGCTGAGCATGTACCGTTGATCACTTTAATATATTAAATTTCAATTCTGTTATAGTTAGATTTTTCATAAAATCTGTGCCAGTTTCAAAAAACCTCATGTTGTAGATGTACCACTGGTTTTCAAACTGAATTACTATTGTTCTTTACAATTTCTCTCTCTCTCTCTCTCTCTGAGTATATATATACATATACATATATGTATGTGTGTATGTGTGTGCTTATGTGATGACAAAAAGAAGACTGAATTCTAAAACTGATATATGCATTACACTCTGTCAAGAAGACCAATAACTGCCTCAGACATAGAAACTATATCTCTGGTCAATTTAGGCTCATTTAGTCTTTCAGTGAAAGGGCCAAAATATTCCTTCTTCTTAGCAAAACAGTAGATATTAGCAACCATTTGGTCAAACCTTTTCAAATTCACTTATGTAATAAATGTGACTGTTTTCCATTTTAAAAATACAAGATATCAGCGTTATTTTGTGTTGTGTTATAGATGTTTATGTTGAAAAAGTGAAAAGATATATAGATAATAAAAGCTATTAAAATAACTACTCAGATAATTTATCTGTATTTTCAAAAGGAATCAGCAATTATACTAAATATTTTCCCTGAAGCTTCAGTGGAAGTCTCACACAACTGTTGAAGAAAAGGAGCAAATCTTGTGAGGGAAACTTGATTACAGTGACTTGTCATTTGGAAGGATGATGGAAGCAGAGTTTTAGGATTCATCTTTGTTATGATGAATGAAACCAGCTAAAAATCATATGTATCAGTCATCAAAATCTTTCTGTCAGAAACTGGGCTTTTAAAAATCTCCTAATGCATAAATAGGCTATAACTGAAGCTTGAAAATATCAAAAGTTGGGCTTGTTGAAGTTATATACTGTAAGGAGATACCATTTGAAGTGGACAGGGAACTGATTTCATACTGAAGAGTTGGAGAAAATTGCTCTCGTGTTCATTGTTCTGTTATCTCCTGTTTACGACCTTAAGCAAATCACTTCAGGTTTCAATTTCCCTGGTCTCTCCCTTATGGAAGGGAAGTATTCAGATGCTTTATCTTGACATATTTTTTCAAATTGAATGAATGGTTTTAATTTTTTTCCTCCAGAAAGATTAAATTCAAATTCAGTTCTTTGCTTTTGAAAACATTTAAATCTTCTGAATGCCCTTAACATAATCATTTAAAATAAACACTAGAATACAGGAACACATTGCCCAGAGAGGTGGCAAATGCCCCATCCCTAGAAAAATTTTAGGTCAGGTTAGACAGGGCTCAAAGCAACTTTATCTAGTTGAAGATGTCCCTGCTTATTGCAAGGGGGTTAGATTAGAACACCCTTAAAGATCCCTTCCAACCAAACCTATTCTATGATTCTAAATTTGCCATGAGCAAAGTCAAGAAAATTTCTCCAGTCTGTCATTGCTGCTTCCACTTGTCCTTCAGCTGGGCTATCCCATCCCTCACTTGTGATGGCACTTGCAAGAACCATCGTGATGTTCATCCAGGTTTGCAATAAAACTGTTGAGGGAGCAGAACTGAATGATGACTCTCTGGGGACTGCATACAGGACAGAGCCTCAGAAGAACTGAATTAGATTGATTTGAACTGCCATGGTTAAATTTAACCTGCTCTTTTGTCATCCTTAGAAAGTTATCATGATCTACATGTCCAAGAAAGACTAAAATTATATGCACATCTTCACAATTGTCATTTATAAGCAGCAAATTCACAAGTTTGTTCTGTGATCCTCTGACAAGTGCCAGCTGGAGGGAGATTCTTATCTTAAACAGACTAGAAAATATCTGCCACAAACAGCCATATCATACATAACACCAACTCAAAACATTTTTAACACATTGTTCTCTCTGTTGGTTTGCCGTACCTCACACATTTAGTTTCAGCCAGGGATTCTGAACATTACAGAACAAAGGTTATGGGAGCAAATGAAAGTTTATGAAATTCACACATGTCCACATATATCCAAGAGTATCTTCATGTGCTGTTAGAAAAGCTGTTCAGAAAACTGGTTTTTATGTAATGATAATATATTTCTTTTGGTCTGGTTACATTTTTAAACACTTTTTCTTCCTTTCAATATCAGAACATCCTTATAATGTTGAGCTTTTTGATGATTAATTCTTTCCATTCCATTCCATTCCATTCCATTCCAGATTATTTTTTTTTCTGAGTTTTAGTACTTTAACCTGTCTATTTGGAAAATTTTCAAACACAATTCACAAAGCAAACACATTACTCATGTCACCATTATGCTTTTGGTAAAATTTTATTCAGAGGTTGTGAAACAAGGGGCCCAGTTAATGCTATCAAGCCTATCAATTCCTAGTACAGTACAATGCCTAATATCTAGGGCACAAAGTTGCAAATCCCTACCCTCATTATTCGTTTATACTTATTGTTTCTTTACAACTATACCTATTAATACTTGTATTTCCTCCGAAACAGAACTTTACACAAAGGTTTTTTTTTAGACATATTTCCCCTCCAACCTCTCCACTAGTGGTTAATGTACACTTAAGTATCTCAAGGTAGATTTTGCTCTGGATTAATTCAAATGAAACAGATTTTTTTCAAATCTGTTTTCATTTTATCCATACCACATTCCCTGTTCCTACTTATGGACAAGATTTGAACTGAAGTTTTATCTCTTACACAACAACCTTCAATTTGGTTAATCTAATTAAATCAAACCATTAGTAAAAGTAACATAATACAATTTTAACATGAGTTAAAATTTCAGGGCAATTATAACCTAAGTGTGAATTTCGAATCGGACCTGAAACCCAACCAATTCTTTCAACATGACTTATTTGATACTTGTTTAACTGAATCAGATTAACAATGCTAAACCAAGAACAGGTCTTTTTTCCAGAGTGCTATAGAATATCCTGCAGAATATGCTATAGAGTCATACAGTGTCAGTGGTATTCCTTATAGTAGAAGGATAAAATTCCATCCTACGCATCTCTGAAGCACAATTTAAACCTACCATAGCTTAAAGACAGAAAAACTTAGGCAAAATGTAGCATAAATTATTTTGTATAAATTATTTTACTTAATAGGCCTGTGCATCAGAGTAATAAGTAAATTCCATGATTAATAAGCTAGACGGCACATATTACATGTGTGAAATCACACACAAAATCCCAACCATGTGACAGTGATGAAGTAGTTTGAATTGCACAGCATAAAAAGACAAGAGATGTTTGGAAAGTTTTCAGTCAATACCATAAGCAACGCCAAGGTGCACCAGCAGAGACTCCAGACAGCAGTGTACTGTACCATGGGGACATTTTCCAGGTTGGCCATACCATGGGGACCTTTTCCAGGTAGGCCAAATTGATGTCCATCCTGTCCTTGGCAGTCAGTATATTTACATTACACCCTGACTGCAACTGCATCTGACAAAAGTGACCGTTTTTAAACGTTTATGTGAGTGTATCCAACTATTGCAACAAATACATTAGGTGAAGATCTTTCAGATGTTCACACCCAAACTACCAGCTAAATGTTGTTCTTCCTATTCCCCTGTCAGCTTCTAATCTTTTAAATCCTTCCTCATCTGATGTATAGGTTCCAATGAAACCTTGTGCCTAGCAGCAAATCGAATTTTTTTCTGAACAGTAGATTTTGGTGAATAATGGAAATTAATTACCTCGATGAAAATCATAGTCTGCCTCATACAATGGCAGAAACCCTGGGTTAGGTATTCATTTGGTTGGTATATTTATGCAAATAAATATTATTTTAATGATACTTTATTTGTAAAGATCTCCATGAGATCAATTACTCTAATTTGTTCATCACACATTGTGTTCTTTTTCCTAGGAGAAAAGTAAGATACATATTTAGACATGGAGCTAGCATCCCCTCCCATAAAATCTGCTCCCCAAAGCTCAAGTGAATCACTGTTCTTTCAAGAGTAAAATAACTGAACAGCCCAACTTGCGTATTCATTTTTTCCTCAAGGCACAACTTGCTAACAGCAGGCTCCTGGGTTTAAATCTCAGTCCTCTTGGAATATTAACAGCTACTTCAAGTTTTTCTTAAAAATGGAAAAGATAAATCTCTAACTGGCAAGAGCATGGTGATGCAGATCACATACAAAATAAAGTCAAAATAAAATAATGAATGCTGAATGAACTGTTTGGAGTCAGTGCAAAAGTTGAAAGCAATTTCTAAATCCTATGGGGTTCAAGTACTGCTGGAAATTAAAGTATATGACTTAATATCCTCTTTACTGACTCAGCAAAAATGAAAACAATTTGAACTGTGGCCTGTAGTTGAACACTGGTGACCAACCTGATGCAAGAGTAGTTGATCTATTGCAAGTGTCTCTGAATGTTATCAAAAATGAAGCATGAATTTTATTTGCAGTCCTACTATTTGGGCACTGACATTCTTTACAGAAAAGTGATTTGGGTTTCTGTGGCCTTTGGTAAGAATGTCTAAAGCTATGTAAAAGTATTCTTTACACAGTGTATCAACATCTTTCACCCCAAAATAATTTTTGGGAGTATTACTGGATATGATAGCTCTGCACTGCAAGTAATGCATTTATTTTTTAGGTTTTGGGTGAAATAATTAATAATAGAATTTTTCTTTTGAAATATTTATCCCAATTATGTGGAGCAACATTTTACAGATGTATTAATAGGTCAGTTTTCATATCTGTAAAAAATTATTCTTAACACCTTGAATAAATTAGAATAAAGATAGTGATCCACTTATGAGATTTTATAACACCTCAAGTAATGCAACTGAAAAGTTTATCCAAGCCTATTTATAGTGCTTTTATCCTTACGGAATATTTCATAAGTTTTTTAATTTACAGCCTTATAAATATTTTCTTACCTATATATGTCTCTCTCTATATATATCTATATATCTTTATATATATATATTTGCTTACTTGTCCTTCAGATAGTGAAGTTCACCTCCTTTTTTAGCCAAGCACTAAGGTAATTTATTTTAATAACAAAAAGAATTTAAGTCTAAATAGAAATAAACAAACTCACAAAATCAAAACATTTTCATTCTGCTGTCTTCATTCTCCCTGACTGGAAAATGGTTGAGGCAGTCTTTGTTTCTTTTGCTTACAGTATTACTTATACACCACACATTCTTGTCCTGCTCTCTTTCTACTAACAAATAGCTGCGTTTTATGAAAACAGTAGTTAATATGCCTAAGTGTGTGTGATTTATTGAGAGTGGCCCTGAGGATAATAACTTGGGGGTACTGGTGGATAAGGACCTTGACATGACCCAACAATGTGTGCTTGCAGCCTACAAGGTCAACTGCGTCATGGGCTACCTTAAAAGAATTGTGACCAGAAGGTCAGGGAAAGTCATTGTCCTCTCCTTTGGTCTTGTGACCTCCCAACCGGAGTACTGCGTTCAGTTCTGGGGACCCCAAGACAAGAAGGATGTGGACCTGTTGGAATGGGTCAAGAAAAGGGCCTTTAAGAGGATCAGAGGTCTGGAGCACCTCTCCCATAAGGACAGGTTGAGAGAGGTGGGGTTGTTCATCTTGGAGAAGGGAAGGCTCTGGAAGAAGTTATAACAACTTCCAGTACCAAAAGGGGGCCTCAGAAAGCTGGAGAGGGACTTTTATAAAGGCATGTAGAGATAGGACAAGAGGGGATGTATTAAACTGAAAGAAGATACTTTCACATTAGATACCAGGAAGAAATTCTTGACTGTGATGGTGGTATCCAGAAAAACTGTGGATGCTCCATCCTTGGAGTGTTCAAGATCATGTTGGATGGAGCTTTGAGCAGTCTTATCCAGTGGAAAGTGTCCCTGACCATAGAAGGAAAGTTGGAACGCCATGATCTTTTATATCCCTGCCAGTGCAAACCATTCTATATTTCTACAGCATTCTTCATGTATGTGTACAGGAGGAAATACACAATGTAGAGAATCCAAATATTTTTAAGTCCAAATTTTTTAATTCAGAACAATTTGTTACCCATATCAGAGTCAATTTCAGAAAAAAATCAAGACAGTGGAAGACTGAACTCTCCAAAATCCTGTTTGCAAAGCTGAAATCACTTGGAGTTGGCTCTTAAGAGAAAACAAGCAAATCTAAGACTCACCTAAAACCAACACTGACTTTGAGAGCACTTTGACCAACTGAATCTTCTGTACTGCTCAACTTCATAGTTTCTTGTCCTGAAGGACAGCTGAGTGGTCAGCTACAGACACTCAGATTCGGAAATAGTGCTCACATTCTGTGAGGCTGAAAATGCAAGTCAGGGTATTGAGAAAGCAAACAAAAAAATGTCTGAATCTGTATGTGGGCAAAACAAGCAATTATTTCTAGCAGAATAAAAGGTTCCTTTTCAATTAACGTATTTTTTGTGGTCACCATTTTTTCATTCAATTATTATCCAAAATATTTACGTATTCCCCACTGCAGGGTGTGGAAACTTACTTGTTTTCCTCCTAGAATCCATTTTATAACTATTCTTCTCTCTTCTTTGTTCTTAGATTTATGACTATAGAATCTTTTTTCAGATGAATTTGATATTATTGTGGAGTCCAAATCTAGAATTACTACTACATTTAGAATTATTTCTGTGCATCAGAATACAAATAATTATCCTACCATCTCAAAGTACCAGAAAAGAAGGAAGTTTTGTCATATTGCTGACCATTAGGTCAGTACTTTAGGACTGTCTGTGTAAAAACTGAAACCTAAAAGAGCAAGTTTATCTGTGGATTTTTTTCTTAGAGATTTATGTTTTCTTCAGAGATATTTCAAGAGGTTACTTCTTTACTGATAGTTTTGTGAATTGACTGTGAAAAATTTATGCTGGTTTACTCAGCTTATTCCTTTAATGTATTCCACACAATCACTGTTGCTACTAGAAACACATTTTCTTTCTTTGTGTAGTATGAGAGTTTTCTAATTAAAAAGCTGCCTACCCAAGCTATTTAAAACACGGTTTTCTTAAAAAAAGAAAGGAAAAAAGAAAAAATAAAAGCAGAATTCTCTTGTAAACAAAACAGCATAATCATGATGGCACTGCATATTAACAGGCCATGTGTTAACTGGTGTGGGTTATTTTATTCACCAGATGAGCAATCTGCACAGGTGAAACAATTTGAGGACTACTCAACACTGGATTTGTTTCAGCATACAAAACCACCTGCATTTTAGCAGTTTAATCTGTTCAACTGTAAAACATTCACAGTGTTCAACAGACCTGAAATATTCTAATTCCTTACCCATGATATAATGGTCTAATGCCTATGTTTTGGTCTGCAGCGTGAAGTGTCATTGGGAAAAAATCCAAGACTCTTTAATACAGATCTCTCTTCCTATTTTTTTATGCTATGTGCAAAATACACCAAACAGTTATTATGAATAAACACTTCTTTTTTTGTTCTGGATTTATATTTATCACAGGTAAGCAGATTTCAAAAATATGCAGAAAAAATATTATCAGAGTAAGCAAAAAAACCCCCTCAAACCAGAAGGTTCACAATAAAATACAGATTTTGACATTCAGTTTTCTTACTTTAGAATAAAGAGCATTTCCAGAGTGATAACTGCAGAACCTGAGAATTGTGAAAATATGTGACACACTGTCAGTTCACTTATTATGCATTCATGAAGGTGATGAGAATCTGTTATTAATTCAGGGGTCAGCTATGCTCTGTCAGAGTACTCAGCAATGAGAACAACACACACTTCTATTAGACCAACATCAATGTAATTATGAGTGCTGGCTACTGACACTAGGAAATGGATTTCTATATGCCATTTTGGAAGATTCTATCAAAAATTTCCCCATCTTCTTTTTGCTCCCTTTCTTTTTTCTCTCAGCAAAATTGCCTGTTTTAAACTGAGAAATAAAAATTGTCATTTCCCTCAAAAAGCAGCAAGAATCTACATCCATTCTTACAAATGTGCCTTTAAAGAAGCCAATATTATTAAGAATAGGAGGTTCTAATTGACATTGTTCAGGTCTGTATAGCAGAAGTAGACCTCCCTCATGTTAGTAGTGAAGAAGAGGGATGGATGTAAGAATTATGAAGGGAATAACACAGAAGAAGTAAGTAGAAATGAGTATTCTTTGTCTGTTTTTAATTATTATGATAAATCAAAATTTACTGTAAGACACATAAATGAGGAGATATGGTAAAAAATATATAACTTGAAAAATTTGGGATTTTAAATTAAAATCCAAGGTTATAACTGATAGGGGGAAAAGAATATCTATTACAAAATACCTATCTCTTCAGCTAAAATTGGTTTTTATTTGAAACTGGGTAAGAATGTGTATCACTGTAATTAATCCACCTTAGCTATTGAATGGTAACTTGTTAGAGCACGCCAGTTTGAGCATGTATATAAACTCACAGCAACTTCAAAGTTGGTGTGAAGAGACGAACTTTTCCCCAAAGTTAAATAAATGTAGAATATCAGGATCTCTGATGTTTATTTCTATCTGTCTTCAAGAAGCTGGGGTCCAAATATGAAACTTAGAAAGAATGTCTGTCCTTCTATGTCAAAATTGTATCAGGCCTGGAAGCACAGAAGAACATGAAAGTCATTTAAGGTCATTCATGCATTTCTGGTTCAACAGGAGAATTGAAAGCTGCTATAATGGAGCAACAACTACATAAGTTTGTGCATATTTGGTTCAAATCAGACCTCAAAGAGATTTTTCACATATGATGCTTTCATTTCTGGAAAAAGCTTAAAATTGTTGGTGTTCCAATTTGTTACTTATTTATTTCTTTCTTAGCTGCTTATTTGACATTCTTTCTTTGTTACTCAGAGACATCTGTATCATTCTTAGTGGGACACCTTTGAAAACTTTTTTTTTTTCCCAAGCTCAAACTATTTATTTCCTTTTAAACATCTGGCAGGGTTCCACAGCAGTATTACAGCAGTGCCAAAGTCAAACCTCTCACAATTATTTTATGTTGCAGAAGGGCGTTGAAATTCTGACAGTGGCAAATTGCAGCTTATGGGGGGTTAGAAGAGGGGAGAAGACAAAAGCAAAGTAGAAGAGTACAGGGTGCTAGTCAGCAGAAGATATAAAAAGAAAAATGAAACCTTTTGACAAGTAAAAAAACTCCCGAGACTCACAGAGTGAGAATAAGCAAGAAATTTTCCTTTTATTTCCTTTTGAGCACTGCCCAAGGGAAGTGCTTTGATGCAGAAAAAATGTGTAGATATCTAAAGCTATTCTATCCTTAAAGGCACTGTAAACAGGGTGAGTGAGCACCTGTGTAACCTAGAATATTAAATTGAATCCTGCAATTTTCTTTATTTTTTCTAGTTTTGACTAACTTCTACAGTTACTTACTGTGTTTGCTAAATTATTTGAGTCTTGATTTTCCATTTATAAATTTGACAAGAATTTCCATTTTCTTGCTCCCACATCCTGAGACCAGGGCCTTTTGGGACCATGAATGATGTCAGACCGCTGTGTATCTTGTTCTGGGATGTTCTGTCCTGTGTGCGCTGAGGTGATGGGAGCAGGAGTGAACAGAAAATCAAATGGAAGTATCAAAATGGAATAGGGATGTTGGGCACAGTGTGGGGCATGTGTGCAGGGCACAGGACTTGCTGGATGCTACCATACCACATGGGTCAGGGCCAGGCTGTGTCTCCACAAGCTATTTGGGCTGAGCAGGTTCATATCTGAGAAACTGTCACCAATGAACATTTGACCTGTGGAATCCTTTCAAAATAGCAGGTGGTGTTGCCATGATGAGATTTTCAGAATTTCTAGAGGTAGATGTCTGTGTGGCCTTGACTGTATTCAGCTACGGTAAATTCCAGATAAATGCCTTCAGCCGTGCTCCAAACCTCCTTCCGCATTTTTTCCCCAAAGCTCTGTAGCTGTGTCTAATATTTAACTTTAGAATCAGCTACTAAATCAAGAGGAAGGATGGAACGATGGTTTTCAGGCAAGCAAAATCCTGCTCAGCTTCTCTTAAGAATAAAATGTTTGCTGCATGTCTTTGAAAGTCCATTTAATCTCTTAGTATCTTGATATTCCAATCAAATATGCTACATTCAGGTTTTTTTCTCTTATTGCACAGTCAGTTAATTTGATGCTCTGGTGGTTAGAAGCATAAAAAAAACTTTAGGAAAAACTGTACCAATACTATGTGTACAAGTACCTCCAGGATCAAGGATTTAAAAACCTCCTTTTTAAGGTAAGATTGATAGATAAATACCATATACTCTGAATGGTATTCCAAGGAAAGAGATTCTCATAGGAAGCATAACAAGGCACACATCCCCTTAGCAATATATTCCTAGATGTTTTGCAATTCATGACTAGTCAGTTCATTTGCATTTATGTATTTCAATATATAGTAGAGCTAACAATATTAGACACATCACGCTTGGCAGTTTCTTGGACTGAATTGAAAATGAAGTTTAGATTTTCTGGTTACCTTGAGTACAGATATATTTTTTTAATCATATTTGACTGTAGTTGTACAGAAAACCCATGAAGTTGAAAACCAAACTACCTCAGTCCATATACTTTAGTTGAACTGCCTTTATGTCTCTAATAAGATGGCCTAATGGCCCTGTTTTATATTTATGTGGAAACCAATAGAGCCTTTCCTTCAAGTTAAGGTGCTTTTTGAACAACTTTTCTTTCATATTTTCTGTTAATATGTATATTTATATATACTTGATTTGTATTGATTAGATGTTATTTCATTACACTATGTATCTGATCATGGATGCTGTTCAGAAAACAGTTCTTGAAATCAGACTTTTTCAAATTGATATTTATATCATTAGATGTAATCGTTATATTCTCAGTAGAAAAAAATAGGTCATCATTTGGTGCAGTTCAGATTTAGAGTCACATTTGGAGTTCTACATTCCCACATGTAAAAAAAATGAACCCTATAAATAGCATCTTTCAAACAAGCATTTGCATTTTTGTTTTACTGCTAATCTTATATTTTTAAAGAAGTAGTAACTATTTCTGTTGTATTAAAACCTAAAAACATTATGAGGAAGTGCTTTTTCTCCTAAAGACAGTGACCCAAATTACTCAGTCTGATCTTGTACATGTGGTGAAATGAATTTAAATAATTATCATGAATGTTGAAGGACTATTTTTTGCAAAAGTTTTGCAAATTTTCAGCATTGTAGATACAGTCTAACCTGCTTCTATAACAACTACTCACTTGAAGAATATTTCTACAAAATTATATAGCTTTGAAAAGGTATATTTGTTCAACGGAAATTCTCGCTATGAGTTCAATAATATTATATAGAAAATTGTCTGTGGACTTCTTTCAGAATGAAGTGAGACACATTTTATTTCTTGGTTGGTTACATATTACCTATGCTGAAAAAATATTATGGAAGAAAAATTACTAGAAGACAATGAAGCATCACAAACATACAGTTGACTTGTGGCTGAAACGGTGAAAACTGATCGCTATCTTATTTAATGGAAGCTCTTAAGACCTTCTGCTTATAAACAAGACAAATAAAAAAGGTTGCTGGGATTTGCAAGACTCTCCACTTCTTTAGAGGCTTAGTTCAGACCCAGTTTCATGCTCTTCAGGTCTAGTGTTGATATTTCCCTAATGTAACATTTTTCAAGCACTAAATGAATGCTGCCTTCAAAGCAGATAATGCTGTGTTGATTCCTATTTAGAAAACTGTTTCATGATCTTATTCTTCTACATTGCTCTCCTTATGACTTTCGATCTCTGTTTATTCACTGAGAGTTTGTTTTCACCCACTCTTGTGCTGCTACTGCCGTTTAGTTTAACTAGCTCTTCTAACTACCTGATGTTTGTCTGCTTGATTTGCTAACAAGCCTTCCTTGGCACTTGCTGAAGAAGCCGAGTACTTTCAGTTGCATTTTGCATTACACATTGTAAAAGTTGTCATTCTTTTGGATCTCCTTTCACGTCTCTACTTTAAAACAGATTTACAACAAGTGGAAGGAACTGAAACATAAATCATTTTTGTACTCATACGATCATTACTATGTTTTGAAGTCTTTGCACTGTACAAGTATAATTACAGAGATCTTCAGGATGATGATGAGAGCCCGCCATGCAGAATGTAGACTAAATGTTCTACCTGTTCAAGCCAAGCAGAAGACATACTTGTCAAATGGTATTGATGTGATTTGAATCCATCTGCAAGATGAAAAAGTGCACACGAAATGTAGCTACTCTGATGCAGAGCAACAGGCCTCCCGCAGAGGAAAGCTGGGTTGTGATCTACCTCATGTCTATTTCCATATTGTTAATTTGGAAATATACAGAATATGGAAACTAAATGGCATAAAAGAATATATGTGCTTAAGTAGTACATGTAAATATTTCATAAAAAGCTTTGCATAAAACAGAAGCTTATGATTAAATAGACTAAGGTTTTGACTACTTGCCAGTAACAGTAATTTTTAAAGCTGTCAGACATCATTTTACACTTCCCAAAGATGATTCACTTAGGTTCTGTTCAAAAGTTTCCATACAGAATGTAAAGAAAACAGACACATTTAATTGGAATCTACATCATATGCAAAAGGGAGTCATAGATACATATTTATATATAATTTTTAAAATAAAACCACATAAATCTGCCAGCTGGGATTTGATAAAATTGAATACTAAATTATAAATTTGTATAACTGTAGAAATATAACTTTTTTATTTTACGAAGCTTCCTGAACTTAGCAACTGTTCAGAGTGGCTTTCATGGGTGTTTCCATCCGCTTTAGTCAAGCAAGCTCTGTCACATCCTCACAGGTCTTCACAGCAGCTGCACTGAGAGTGTGCACAATGAATTGTTTATTGTATCATTTTCACAGAGGCATACAAGGCCAAGCTGTCAGTTTATTTAGAACAAACCTTTTAACTCCCTGCTTTCCCCACATGACACATTTTCCAGATCGCTCTTCCAAATTGTCTTTGTACATTCATGCAAACATCACCACTAAAACTTTCCATACTTAAATACAAATTGATTACAATACATAAATAGAAGCTGTTTCTGGGATATTGTTCTCCCATGGAGGCCAAGAGATACTGTTGCACTTGGATTCCAGTGGAAGTGGTGCCTGGTTGAGAGCTTGGTTGCCATGATCAGCAGTATCCTATTATTGCACTGGAGGTGTAAAAATAGAAGCTGATTAGAAACTAAGTGGCAAACAGTGGCAATCACATAGGCCCAGTTTTATGTTCTTCCTTTAAATCATTTATCTCAGTATCAAATGCACAAACAGCTACTCAAATACCGTATGTCCAAAAAGACCTTAGTCATTACTCCCTCACTAATTTTTCTAAAGGAATGATGTGTCTCCCTAATGATTTATCCACAGACTGTATTTCCATTTTCTACCCAAGAAAAATTGTTGTACAGTAAGGAAAACATGTAGACATGTTTTCATACCTGTGTCATACCCCTTCCCCTACACCCACCCTTAAATCTGTATAAAATTGGGTTTTTTTGCATATGTGCTGTAAGCAATTGTGGTTCAAATGCAGGATGTGACTACGCTGGTGTGAGAAAATAAAAGTATAGAGATTCAGTGACATACATGGGGCAGTTGCCAATTTCCCTCCTGAAAGTGAAAAGACCTTTTTTTAATGATACTGTATATTCAGATATGTCAGGGATTCTTCAGTTTTACATAAATAAAACTTTCTCAATTCTTTTTTTCTAACAGCTTTTTATCACCTATATTAGTTTTTCTCTGATAAGAAGAATATAAAACAAGAAACATGCTGTAGACCACACCTTCTTTAGTGTTTTATGGGGAATCCAGGCCTCAGAGATGCCCCAAAATCTCTGTTCTATGAAAGTGACAATCAAGACCATGCATGTTTGGCAGCTGGCAGGTGTTTGTGGTTTCTTACAAAGTGAATTACACTGCTGAGGACCTGGCCTTCCAAACATTAGTTATCATACTGAGGGCTTGAATCAGACAGTGTGAATTGTTCTGATATATGTTTAACTCATATGTATGTCTTTTTTTCATCAGATTCACTACAACTGACAATCTTTGAATGCTATCATGCTAAACCAAACCTGAATAAATATCCTCTTCAAATTCTGTCTGCCCACATAACAGAAAGAGAAGACTTATACCAGAACTTCTAAGTTAAAATGCAGGTCTTGCCTTTGTGAAAAAAAAATATATTAGTCAAAATTAAAATATATTCTAGTTGTCTACAAGACTAATAAGAAAGTGAATTTCATTATTAGTCTTGCACACACAATATGAGAATAAATTCCACCATGCCAAACAGTCAGGGGGAATAACAATAATAAACTAAGATCTTTGTTCCACAGAGAATCTTGAAGACCTGTGGTATACAAAATGAACCTGTGTTTATTAATACACACATATACACACTGAACATACACTGAATGTGTACGTATATATATATATGTGGCTATATATACATAACTGTGTGCACATATGTGGGATGTGTGCAACATAATGCAAGAAAATATTATGGTTACCACTGGACTTGCAAAAAACTCTCCTTGTCTTATATAATATTGAAATTACCCAGCAGTAATTTGGAAAGGATAACAAGTTTCTCAGTAGCAGATGTGGTCAGCTGTAGCTGAAGCATGTACTTCAAACTCTGTGTGAATTAATTTAGCTTACAAAGGTCTTTGCTATATGGAGCCTAAAGCTTTTGATACTTTCTTTAGTAATGAGGCCACAAATACTGTTATTGTTCTGACAATTTAATGATAGCTTTTTATTGTAGTCTTTGTGGCATGAGCTACAGTAACTCAGTTGGGTATTTTAACACCATTTTATGATGTTTATAAATTTACAGATCCAGAATTGCAAATTTTACACAAGTTGCTTTGCTTTGTATGTTTGACCTATTGGATTTAACAAATTGTTCATGGGCATTCAGTGCAGTACACAGAAATCTCATTAGCACCTCTTTGATGTACCAATAACCACTCTCCAAATCTTAACTTCAGCTGTTAACTGTTTATCAGCCAGAGGAACTCTCTGAAAATACATGTGAGGGTATATCTGCACAAAAGGACGGAAGATCAGTTTTTATGTGACACTCTTGAATCTAAGCATGGGAGTCAGGAGCTTAAGTCAGCAGTGGCTCCCATGCTGCAAGCCTCAAGATCTCTGGAGGCATCACGTAAGATATCAACATTGCCCAATAAAGGGAGACAAGGATTTGAAAGTAGAATATCTCCTTTAGGGGAATTACAGGTGATTGTCTTTATTATGACTGTGCCTGGGAAATAATGCTGGTGTATGAGGTACTGCCACATGTGAACTGTCAAGTTAAGAGGTAGACAATGAGAGCTATGAGAAACCAAAAGTCGTTGATTGTTTGTATTTCACTACAACCACTTATTTTACTTTATTAAAAAGATCTAAGTGAATATTCTCATTAAAAGAGACGTTGGTTATAGCTAATAAATTCAACAGGAATATAATATCAGATATGATCTTATGTTGCTTCAAAGGTGTTGGTTTTGGTTTATTTCTGTATATTATGACTGTCTAAATTGTTATTTGGGTAGAACTTTCCAAATTCCTACTGTCCACATATGAGTTAGGTTCACAGGCCTAGGCAAAAACACCCCATTTTACAGCAGACAAAAAAACTTGTTGGGATGTTCAGCAAAATGCATGCAGAGTTTAGGAGGTTTTTCTAACAGCAGACTTGGTACAGAATATTGTAAACATTTAACTATTTATTTAAGAAATTAAAAATGCCCACTCCCAAGTGTTCTTTTTTTTTAAGAAGACAGTAGAGTTTAGATTTTTGATTCACTGCTTCTAGAAGAGGTTCTACATTTTCATATGCTAAAATGCACATTTTTCAGTGATTGATTTTTTCATTCTTCAAAATCATATAAAATCTTTACAGGTGTTGCAGTTTCTCTCAGGTACATTTTTACCTTTTACCTTTCTTCGATCCTTTCAGCACCATACATTCTTACTTTTTGGACTGTGAATTATATGGCATAAACCATTCATGTGAGAAATTTGTAAACATTAAAACCATCACTTTTCATAGCACTGTTTAAATTTCATATGTCCTGTGTATGTATATAGAATATGGACGATACATAGGTACTTGCACAATACAGTGTACAAGCTCATGAAGTATTTTAGAGAGCATGGAATTTATTTGCTGTTTTATCTCTGTTCAATGTAAGTGAAAGATCAGATCTATAATAGCAACTACTGAAACCTTTCAGGTTCTCAAAAAGAACAACAGACACTTGTTGCTGTCAATAATTCTGTTTAGCACAGTCTTCTTGGACTGGATTCTATATGAGATGTTCAGTTAACCCTTAATTCAAACCCACCGAATTACTGTAATCTTGTGATAAATGAATCCACGTACATGATGTTTTCCTCTCAAAAGAAAGTTGTCTACCCAGTGTCCTGTGTAAAAGAATTATTCTGTTAAAACACTAAGCAGCTCAATCAAGAAAATGAAAGGTTTGTGATGCATTTTACAATTATTCTGACTTCTGTTTTGGAAATGCTGCCATTCTTTCTTTAGATGTATATACTGTCAGGAGAGCACAGAGAAATACACCTTTCACAGTAATCTATCTTCAGCCTCAGTGAACCTTTTCTGGTAATTTCTGATTCAGTAATTGCTGTTTTGGCACATTTGTAAGTCATATGTATTCTACTGAACTTGTGTTATCCAATATTCACATGATCAATACGGAACATTAGCAAATACATACAGGATACATCTAAGGTGTGGCCCTATTGAACTCTTTTAATTACCAGGATTCCTATAACTGTCCTTTAATCCACTCCAGATTTTCAGATAAATTAGATTGTTGCCTACATGCACACCAAGATAAAGGTCTTTTAAATCAAATCATGATGCAATTATCCTTTAACATTTGAATGATCTTCATTACTTACACACTTGTTTAAGATACTGCTAGTGTAGGCAAGGGCTGCAGATAGTTATTTAAACAAAGAAAGGATTTCTAAATATGCAGTTGTTGGATAAGTACTTGCCTCTCTTGCCAAAGAAGGAGTGTGTTAATCTTTTATATCAGGGTTTCTTATTCATGGGTGGTTTTTGCCCACAAAGGTCTTGAACTTGCTCCTCTGAAGTGAGTTGGAGTTTATCTTCTGAGTGAAATAGTGTTTCTGGCAGCTAAACTAATCTGAAATTGCCATCCCTGCTTTGACATTGAAGTCAAGAATTGGTAGACCTAATGGAAAAAACTACAGTGAAAGTCTCTTTAGGACTCCTGGTGTACATTAACTGTGGACTACTCTGAACTACTTGTAGAGTTGAGAAATACATTTGAACATTGTTTGAAAAGCAATCTTGAAAATATTACTGGGGTCCTTTTTAAAATAATGCTTTTCATAACAACCAAAATAGTGTCTATTAAATTGTATGTTAATCAGACTATTGAGACCTATCATAACCACAGGGATATCTGCTTAATACATTGCCAGTATTAGAATTGATTCATAATGAATAATTAACACTTAAAACTTAAAATGTATTATTTCTCACTATTTTAAATGCTCAATCATTATGAAATCATTCAGTAGTATTGCAAGAGTTACATGGTTCCTGACAAAAAATTAAGCGGATCTTTGAAGAATACATTTAATTTGTTATACTGTAAAATGTTATGGTAATAAACCTCCTAATAGCCTTAATATACTATGCATCACAGTTTAAAGAAAAAAAAGATCTTTTTTTAAAATGAAAACCTAATGCCTACATGATCTTAAAACCTTGTAAATGAATACCAGTAGAGCTAATTTCCCTGAATTATGTGTGTGGTTGAAGCTTTCAGAGGAAGTATGTTGAGGAAGAAGAATGAGAAAACTGACCTCTTTCACACACTTACTGTGTGGTGGTTAGGATGCAGACCTAAACTGTGACCTAGAACTTCTGTTACTGAATTCAGGGTATTTTTACTTAAAAATCATAAAAGAGGGTATTGCTTTTCAGTGAATTTAGTAATGTCCTGTTCTTCCACAGCCCTTCCAGCCCCGCTGACTGTCTTTCATTTTTTTGTGGGGAGATCACCATCAGACTGCAACGTAATATACACAGGAAAACACTCGTCATTAGTCCAGCACTGTGCCACTGAGAAGCTTGGTTCAGACAGACTGTACTGCACCTTTGCTGTAGGATAGCAACAGTATGTCTATTTGTTGGCTCATAAATGACTTACAATTTAAAAACATGCAATACACATCTGGGAAACTGAGTGAAAAACAAAATAAAACAAAACGAAACACCAAAAAACCAAAACACACGTAAAATAACTCTTTGGGAAATTCCCAAAGTTTTGAAAATACTGAGTCCTGTTACCTCAATCTAGTAACATCCATCGGGAATATTAGTATGTTAATACAAAATATGAACTTATTTTTATTTTCAAATACATTTCTTATTTTCAGGTCACTCCTTTTATAATGAAGGTTTCAGAATATTGTATACGTGAAATATACAGAGTGATATTAAGATATCACATATAATATTGACTATCAATATTTTAATTCATTTAGTAAAGTATCCAGATTACCTACTCAGAAAGAGCTGATTATTACTTATGACTGAGCTGCTATTACTCACAAAGACTTGACAATTTTCTCTGAAGCTCAGAGACTGGCATTAATGTCAACCTTAATATATTAGACATGATATAATAAGCACAATAAAAAGCCATTTTTGATGGAATATATAAACTTATATAGGCAAAGATGTTAACCAGACCAGCTGCATCAGATTATTAAGAGTTAAATGTGATTTTGATTTTTAAGCAGCCACCAGCTTAAACAGCTGTCATTCTATTAATGTCAAAATATGTTATTTTCTAAACTATTAATCATAAAAATGAAGATAATTAAGTATATAGAGTGTTATATCTTTAACAGCATCCTGTTTTCCCCTTTTTTGCCACTCAGCAGCAATACTGCAAGAAAAGAAAAACTTAATTGGTGTTTAAGCATTATAAAAACTATAATTAGAGGTGATAGTTAATGGTAATTGGTAAAAAAGCCAGGTAAGAGAAATTGAAGCTGGGGTTTTGGATGTTGCTGTGGATGTTACAGTGGATGTTGTTGCCACAGAAACACTTCAGTTCCACTTCCTTAAAGAAATACTGTTTATAAATTAAAGAAAAATAAAAAGATAGAAATAAGTTCTGGACTGAAAAAAAAATGAAGAGGCAGAAAGCTCACATTTATCTCATTATATATTTTGCTTGGGAAATAGATGGTAAAAGTATCTGAGAGTTCCTCTGATCAGCAGGATTGAGGCTTTATTTGACTCTGAGACCTCTAAAGGTATATCTATACTTGTCAGTTGAGCATATCCAGCTCCATCAGTATTAGAAGAGATAAAATTCACATGATCAGTGTATCCTAGATAGATGTTCATCTATCACCTACGAGGTATCAATGGTAGGGAAAGTCTCCTCCTGACACAGGAGGATGCCTACTGTACTCCTATTTTTTCATCAGTTTGGCTACATTTTCTTCATGACAATTTGATCTATTTCGCATTTCAAACTCATTTATCAGATTTCCTGGACAGTAATTGACATTTTCCATGTAGTAGTTCTGTCTTTCCATCCTAAAACTTGTTGAGTTTAAGAACTCATTTATTAAACAAAGTGATTTGAATGTTTATTAGCTTAAGCAACTCTGAGACTCGACCTCAATATAATAGTAATGATGGCTTGCAATATTTATAATAATAGCCCTGGTCTTTGGTGCATCTTTTTTACCTAGCAATTAGACACTTTTTTAACCATGAAAATGCATCTTTTTAATGTTTGTTATACACCTACTTCTAAAAGATGAGGCAAATAAAGCCAAATTATTTTTGAGCCTATTTTTTCAGTGTAACTTCTGTATTCCTTTATTTATATATACATTAGCTTTTGGCTTGGATATTTCCTTTTTAAACGTTATTATAATGAAAATTCAATAGAAATTACTTTTGAATTTGCAACTCCATAAATATTGCGTATGTGGAGTACTGTTTTATTATTCTTAAGAAGAAAATGGGCCTCTCATTTTCTGTTGACAAATAAAGCAAAGAAATGGTTTTTAAAGTTACTCTAAGAAAGTCCATTTATGATCATTTTTGTAGCTAAGATACAAATTCAGCATTCTTGTTCTGCTTGAATTGTTTTGCATTGGCTGTATGAATTGTACATGTAAGTAAGGGACAAAAAGCTATTTGCCAAACATAACTTCAACTACAACCACTGTTTATAACTTTGGAAAAGACCAGGACATTTATCAGGATTATATTTTTTAAATATGTACATTTTCTGTGGGATAATTTCTGAGGAGTGGTAAGAGCAGAGAACTGTCAGAGGAAGATGATTCTGAGGTAGCCATTACTGCCAACCTTGGCAACATGGATGTGATGAAGCTGGAGGCAGCTGTTACGTCTGGATAGTACTGACTGAACTAGATAATGGATGGGAGGGCAGGCTTAAGAAAGATGACAGTGTGGATAAATGAAACAATAAAAGAAATTTTGGGCTGAAAATAGACATTTAACCAAAAATCTTTCCTTCATTTGAGGAATGTTTCCACTGAAAATTCTCCCAGATGGAGAGTGCTCTGTAAGCAGTATCTGAACTCCTGGTGGCCAAAGCATAGATTTAAAATAGAAAATATGGTATCCTTTTCTTTCTTTCAACAGCGGTTACTTTTTGTCCAAGCAAATGTCTAGACACAACAGGTTGCTGCACCATGCTATCCTAAAGTCAGTAAATGGCATTCAGGTATCCTAGAGTGAAGACATGGATTGTCAGGGGATGGCAAACAGTAGCAGAAATGATTCAGCTCTCTAAAACAGGCATAATTGCAAAGAAATGCTGCACAGAAGATATAAACTGATTTGTTCTGCTCTTGTCTTAGGTCCATAATGAAAAATTCCTTATTTCCAACTCTGCTGGTAACCCCCTGGGAAGGAAGGGAGGAAGGAAGGAAGGAAGGAAGGAAGGAAGGAAGGAAGGAAGGAAGGAAGGAAGGATAACCCTGTAGTTATTTACCAGGTCTGCACGCCCGGCTTAGCTGGTTTGACTGAAATCTGTGTTCACACGGCAGTAAGGCTTCTGTAGCAGAAATGGGCCACATGAGAAAATAGAGTGTCAGAGCAGTGCAATGTTTTGCATGGAAATGAATAGGCTGACCCAGTGACTCCAGCAGGGAGCTCAACCATTTCACTGCATACAGAATTTGGTCTGTAGAGCTTGTGAATGAAGTAAGACAGCAACAGGGACAAGATGAGCTTAGAAAGATCAGTGAAAGAATAGGCAATGATCAATTGTAATGTTTTAATCATGGATCAATAGCCCATGTTTTTCTTCTGCCTGAGACCACTCTAATCTTATTTTATCCATAGGAATAACTAAATTTTATACAATAGGCTACAGATCCTTCAAATATAAAGTACTTTAAACCCATGTAGAGATGGTGATTTAATTTTGGCTTACAGAAAAGGACACATCCTTCTCAGTCAACAGTAGTACTTCCAGCAGAGGTCCTTTGCATCACAGGATTATCCATATACAACCTCATTTATTTTGCATAATGGAAGACAATCATAGAACAAGGTGTTACGTCCTCAGGCAGCTGCCGTGTAGTCTGTATTTACAGTGCTAATCTTCTATATTTATTTTGTTGCTCACCTGCTGAACTTGCCTCTTCCCACTTACTATGTTCAGGATGGCTTATTTTCAGAAAGCTGACATGCCCTCCTTTTATCGGCTGAACAAACTATGACAACATTTAACTACTTTGTAAGTCAAATCTTATAACTTCACAGCTCTTGAATATTTTTGTTGAAAGACATTCTTTTCAACTAACTATATCAAGAATAAAAAATTAAGAATATGCATTGTTTTTTACCCTTTACCTCTTTTATTTTGGTCATCTTCTCTATACGTTCACAGCTTGCTTGTTTGTTGCAGAAATACGTTCAAAGAGAAAAAAAATAATTTTATAAGCTCAATAAATATGATTGTTTCAGAATTCTGCTATTGTTCATTTGATCTAATTATGCAGTATCATATAATTTATATAGAGACAAATAATTTTCAAGCTGCTTTGCATAAACTTTTTCTAGTCAAGTCAATATTATTTCAAGAATCTGGAACCAAATATAAAGCATCATAGACTCCAGGGCTTTTGTTTTAAACCTAGCAGTAATATCCATACAGTAGAGTATTTAGTATTCAGCAAGATATCCAGTCATCCTGATTCTCAGTAGATACACAGGACACTAAACAAAGTTGCTGGGAAAAAGGATTATGTTAGGATACATGAGCTACCCATGAATAAATGTTAGAATGAAATACAAGCACTAAATATATGTATTTATTTTATTTTTCCACCTTGCTTTTTTATTATGTATTACTCCAAGATGATGCATTCACTGACATCTCCAAAATATAAATATAGTATTGCATTATTATTGCTTTTTACTGTAAAAAGCAATGCCACCTATACAACACCAGCCAGTAGCCTATTAAAGCAACTTTTCTGGTTCATATAGTTTGTGCTTCCACAAGGCCTGTCGTAATTTTCACTTACATAAAAAGAAAATAGGCAGTAAGTCACATTAACATTCTATGCTTTTTTGCCTTTAGAAACACTTGTATACATTATCCCAATCCACTGTCTTGTAGCATCATATTTAAATAATCCCTCTAAACATCTCCTGAGCATGCAAGGGACTATGGACTAGCATCTTGGTTTGTATTGCTTGGTGGTAAAAGTGCTTTCTTTTGAAGAACGGGAGTACTTTGTTGGTCTATTTGATGGCAGTGAAAAGAGAGGAGGAGCCAAACACCTGTTCTCTCTAATGTTGTCTCATGAAAGGGGGATTTCCTTCAACCCTTTATATTTAATATTTGATATTTGATATTTGATCCATTTATTAGCACCCCCAGGGAAGTCAAGAACTGGGCACCCGACCTGTCTCTGAGGGAGGGACAAAGATAGAGTTACAGATCCTTTCACATTTAGCTGGATTTTGAGTCACTTTAGTCATTAGCATATGTAGGGCATGAAAAATAATATGTATTTTCCAGTTAATGAAGCAAAGTTCAGCTTTCATTTACCATCTGAATCATCCTATGGCTTAGTTCCTGTAGGCTTCATTGTTTATGATGGAGCAAAACCACAACACTGCTGTGCTGCTCCATCTTTTTTTTCATATTTGTCTCAGCAGAACACGACTGCAACACTCCCTGCTTTGGTGCCACTCCATGATTTTTTCATGTGTCCCTTCATGTGATATACCAAATTTACTCAGCATTCCTGTTCCTAAGGTGTGCAGACACTTTTCCCTGGTGAGCTATAACCAACGTATACTTTCCTTCTTGCTGAACTCTTTTTTCAGTCTTCTCCCCACAAATGCAATAGCCCAAAATGCAGTTTTTGTGAATATGCAGCTTTCTTAAAAGCACTTTTAACTGATTTTACACTTGCTCAGCAAACAAGAGAAATTATATTTTTCTCTTTACTTTCTGTTTCTGTTACAATGACTAATGTTTTGTTACCATGACCGGTGTTATTTGGAGCAGTGGACCCTTTGGATACAGTAATATGTGGCTAATTTATAAGGTGCTGCTCACAGAGCCTGTGATTTCTTACTTCAATACATTTCACCTCAGTGGTAACAGTGGTGCCTTGTTTAGCTTCTAATTAGAGAAGCTGCCTGACGTGTCACACACTGCCCTAGATATTCAAGGAACTCTTTGACCTTCAAAAAGCAGATAATTATTCAAAGTATTTTGCTGTGTATCTTCAACACTTGTTTTTTGTCTGTGACTAGGAAGCAAGAAATAGGAGTTTCTAGATAGAATCTAGATAGATAGATATAATCACTAGGATAAGTAACAAACATCAGTACAAAAATTAGACTTTGATATGTTTCAGAATTTTAAGACATCAATTGAGTTACATTTCTGAAGCTTTATCTAGTCATGGGTTTAATGCATACACACTTTCCCTTCTTTTATCAGTTTGCTTGTGGTCAGGAGAATGTTAATATGGATCTGTCTCTTAAAAATTATTAAAGAATATTTATGCTGTTACATATAAAAATGCACGCCTAAAGTGAGATAATTTTTTCCATCATCATTACTGAAACACTTTCTCTTGTTCTTTTAAAAATACTGAGGCAATCAGAACAAAAACCCCCTGAAAACAGCATCTGAACAGATGGACTACAGCTAAAGGAAATGCTTCCACTATGTATTGAAAAGCCATACAGCTAGGTAAGGTCAAATATTTAAGTGGTAATTAATTCTAGGTTTGCAGCTGTTGAAACTATAATTGCATATTCATAACTGCAAGTGGGTTTACAGCTAATGAAAGAAATAATGCCTATGAAAAAGGGAGCTTCTTTCCAGACTCTTCTCTTTTTTTTTTTTTTTTTTTTTTTTTTTTTTTTTTTTGCTTTTTTGCTTAGGAATCCAATTTAATGTGTGTCACACTAATTTTTTTAGAGTTTGCAGATCCTGAAATTGGTGAGGGTTTTTTTTTAGCATTTTGTTTGGATTTTTTTTTTTTTAATAAACGTTTTTTCAGCAATAAATAAATGTTTGGTGCAAGCTTTGGAATACAAAACAAATACCTGTGTCCGAAATAAAACTGGGTTTCTAGTTTCAATTCATTTATTTTCTAGAAATGAAACTGGAGTGAGAGAGTGGGATAGTTGGTTGGATGCTGGTTTTTAATATAGTTAGCTTTGTAATTGATTCGTTTTTTTTACTGATTTTAAAAACATACTTAAAAGTACAGTTTCTTCTTCAGTTGTTGATAGCAAATAATCTTGGACTAATGAGTATTGCTGCTTGCTTAGTAGGAAAACTGAGTTTTCCATTGTAAAAGATCTTCACCATTTTGCCAAATTTTTACTAATTTATTCTAGTAATTTGTTTCTCCACTGAGTTTATTTAAAAAAAGATCCTGGAAAAAGTGAAAAAAAATTTTTTTGTCTTCCTTTTGTTGCTAGGAGAGACTTGATAAGTGCTTATTTACCTTAAAATGTCTTCCAAGCATCTGACTTTGCAATAGTGAGAAAATAAATCCAAAGTCTTGGATTTTAGGTCAAGTCCTCCAAACTGCCCATATTAGAACTATTTTATCACACACAAAGGCAGTACAGTGTTTTTATACTCCCTCTTTGAGAGCTGAACAAAATGGGGCATTTTTATGACCCTGTAGGTGTTAAATTTTATGCTGTCATTGGGGCCAGTAAATCAAAGCAGGTTTTGTTGGAGTCCCATAATCTGCTGTAATTGTCTTTTGGTGAGTCCAGCTTGGGCTTGTCCTCGTCTGATCCTCTTAGAAGAATGTCCATTAGTGTTCTTGAGCTGATCTCCCAGTTTAGTCTCATCAAAACTAATCCTATTTGCCTGCTTCCAAGTATGAACCAAAGCAGAAGAAATCGTGTCACTTGAAAGATCAAGTTCAAAAGTGTAATTTCTGGTCTCAGATTTTAGAGCTAAGATAGATGTGTCCTGTGGCAAAACATGTTTTTCAATCATGTTCATCTATCTTTATGAGTTGTTACTCTGGTGTGTGTGGAAAGCTTCCAAAGAAATAGTGGATTTTTTGAAAAGGATCTGAATAGAATTAGAAACTATAGAAAAATCCTTATGGAGAAAATCAAAGAAATATACAAAATTTTATTCAAATAAGAAACCCATTTAAACTCAGTGGTCCATCTAGTTAATCTCTGACAATGACCAGAACTTGGAAAAGACAACTGAAGGAATAAGGAATGCAATGACTGAGCTCTTTTCTCACCTTCTCACTGAAGAAAAGCCCCTCTTTTTTTTTGCCTGTATAACTGTTGCTGCTTTGAATATTTATTCAAAGTGGCTTTTCTTTCTAAAATGTGATATCTTGGTTTTCGTGTTAACTTGTAGCTGTAAAAGCCTTGCATATTTTTCTTATGGGCACTCTATTACTGATAAAAAGAAAATAATTTAAATTTGGGCTTGATTTTTTTTAATATGTCTCATCCTTGTATAGGAGAATGGCAAATAAGGATGTAATTCTTTGGCTCTTTTACCTTTTCTTTTATAGTTGAACTATTTTCCCATTTGCTCTTTTATAAGCAAAATCTGGATTTCATGGACTTATGCAAACAAGCTTATATGCTATTTTTCATCTGTAATCTCTGAGAAGAAGCATTTCAGTCAAATGTGAAGTTGAAGTGCTGCATTCCTGCTATCAGGAAGAACAGCAGAATGGTAAGAAACAGTTAATGGAACATTTTCCAAAGCGGAACTTTGGAAGGGAAATTTATTTTAAACTAAAGGATTTATTAATGTAACCAGAGTAACTCAGACTGAAAGGAACACAACTTAGGACCAAAATAAATAGTTTTATATTTTTTTAAATATGCATAATCCTCTTTTTTTTATTAGTATCTTAAAAAAAAATGTAGGAGTCCTGGATTTAAGATTGAAAATGTCAAGTAGCTTTCTTACATAAATATTTTTCAGGTATGAAAATATTTTTAAATTCAAGTGAAGGATATATTTTAAAATATAAAAATATAGAAGCCTGTTAATAACTTTTTTTAATGATAAAGTACATTTTCATGCCCAAAAAATAAATGAATGATAAAGCAAGGAAATTTGTAGTTCTGTTGTGTTAGTGATTCACAGTGGCAATAAGAAGTAATACCATACCTAATATAATTAAACTAAATGTTTTTATCTTAATTTATCTGGCTATTTTAATTTAATCACTGTTTAATAGGAATCATAATTTAATTAAAATGAGACTAATTAATAGTTTCAGTTGTTGTTTCTATGAAAGATGTTGTTTTTCATGGAAAAAGCACAAAACCTTTTATGAGGTAAAGAAATCACAACATTGCCTTAGGAACATTTCCTTCCAATTAAAGCATTCACAATACTGTGAAAATATATTACTATGTTATGATACACGCAGAGGCAGAAAGAGAGAAACAGTGATGGCTCTGAATTGACTCTCAGGGCATCTGCCCACTCCATTGTATTTCACATTTCTTGGTGCTCACCAGGTTGCACTGTGCAGGTGCTGAGGAAAGGATTTGTCCACTGCAGACTTTTTTTCAAAGCTGTAAGAGAGAGAGAGAGAAAGAGATGTTTTTGATTCCAAAAGAGAGATATCTTGAATCCCAGTATTGTTTTCCAGGAAAAAAAAAGCGCTTCACTGGAGTTGAGGAACTAGCTGGGTTATTACAGAGTTGAACTAGATTTTTATTTTGTTAGAAGTTTCTCAGGATAGGTAGTTGGAGGACAGGGAGAAAAGAGGGAGGACTAAGATGAAAATTTAGCCTTTGTCAGCCTTTCTTCATGATTTTCAGATATGTAAAAATCTCAGTTTTGAAAACTGAGAGAAAATAAGTAAAAATATTCTGTGTCTGAGGAGGACACTTAAAAAAACCCAACTTTAAAATCCTAAATGCTCCTCTGGTAACTCTTTCGTAAAGTAACATTAGAAGCTGATTTGAACTTAAAAAAAACAGAAAAAAAAGTAGAAATTAGTTCAATGTAGAAAGAAGAGTACTGTCAGAAATAAAAGAAGAAAAAAATTAATTTAAGGAGGTATTTAGAACTAGACACTTCACATTTCCTAAGCATCTGTGAAGTCTGTATCTGAAAACAGCTAAAGATTTTTAATAGAACTTGAATAACTGCCAGTCTTTTCCTTGATGTTTCCTTGATTTAGATCGAAAAGTATGAGAAAATGGGTCTTTTATCCTTCCCAAATGAAATTTATACTTACCTGTTGAAAACTCCAACAGCTTGCTGTGAAATACATTTCTGCCTTTTCCAGTCTAATTTTTTAGTTTTAGTCTAAGTTTTGTGAGGGCTTCTTGTTTTCATTCTTTAGTTATTTTCAAGTTTTATTAAAACGACAAAAAAATGGAAATTATATGCATTCTGGAGATAAAATAAAAGTTCCTTCTTGCTATTTTGTCAGTAAACTTCTAACTCTTTGAGAGCTGCATTTCCTCACCTTCTGTGACCAGTAACTGTCAGCAAACCTAGAACGTTAGACAAATATTTGCAACATGTCCTATAAAACATTTGGCCAAACTAAATGCTGTAATCAGAAATCTGTGAACTACCCCCGAACACCCAGACTTTCTAAGGATTTTATAAACTCTTGGAGTCCTATCCTGCTGGCTATGAGGCATGCAGAGGATTCTTCCATCATTTTCAGTAGGATTGTATTTCCTAACTGTAAATGTTTTGGAGCCTCTTATTTCTGTGGAAGACATGAAGGTACAATTTCACTGTCTGAGGAAGTTACTTACAGCATTACAGACTCTTCTGACTTATTAAAAATGTTGCCTTTTTTTCTTTATCCTAGCTATTTTTTGGGCTTAATATGCATATAACCATAAGCAGAGAGTATCAGAGGGTGTAATGACAGACTTTCCCCTCCATACTATTTATTTTTTCAAAGCATAACATTGTATGAGTATATCAGGATGATTTTCTGCCTTATTGAATCTTGTTGATAAAGGGATTATGATTTTCTTGCTCAAGTTTTCCCTTGAATGAAAAATAAATTATTAGAGAGCTTTCTTCTTCTTAAGAAAAGAAGATAAATTTGTGTATCAATAGAAAGTATTTCAGTCACCATGAAATAACAAAAATATAAATTCAAAACAAACTGCTTCCTTTTCAGAAAGTGTCAAAACTCTTCACAGACAATTTTCAAAATTCACTCACTCCTTCTGCAGCAGCTATTTTGCTATTGAAACATAAATTGCAAGTAATTTTGGATCTCCTGCAGCTGCTTTTACAAGTTTATTATCTATCTGCTTAAAATACCATATCAAAGCATAGTCCTCATGTATCTGGTAAAGGTTTTTATTTATCTAAATTGGATTTTAACTGCTTTCACCGAAGCCAAATTTCAGGAATCCATGGGTTGTCCCCCTCAAAAAAAGAACTCCCACAAACTAAAAATAAAGTAAACATACAACTTCTCTTTTAGCTCTTTCCTTGCAATGTAGGAGTACTCCAAATCTTCTCAAGTATGAAGAGGATGTGATACAAGATGGTTACTGAGAATAGCATGCTTTCATGGACTGGTGGTCTTTTAAATGCAGATTATTTTACCAGAGACTTTTACAGCAAAGGAACATTGAAAATACAAATATTTATGTATAGGATACATAGATACATATATAATTTGCGGTCCGTGTAAAGCACACATCTCAGTACACCAAGGAAAGCCTAACTGAACATCAAAAGCACATCATGCACCTCATCATATAAAATGATCTAGGAATCTTGTAATGCAAGGAATCTTCTACTCTAGCACTTTAGTAGTCCAACACTAGAGGACCTGCTATTGCAGTGATAAAATTACAATGAAATTAAGCAGTTTCGGTGTTAGTATGGTCTAATAGTATTAATGATTTATAATAATGGAACAGGAAAGCCTTTAATATTCTAAGTTTAACCTGAAAAATTTTTTATTGTCTTAAATAAAGAGGAGAGAAAACATTGGGGGTTAAAAAGAGAACAAAATGAAAACTATAATACAGCCAGCAGGAGACAAAAAATAGCAAGGACAAGGAATATAGTAAAATAGATTGACAAGTACCTGTAAAACTGCTGCCTACACAATACTTTGCAAATTAAAAGTCATGGTCTATAGACAAAGCATTTGCAAGAGCTGACTTATCAAAAGGACTAAGTCCAAGGCTTTAAGGGGCCATTTTGTCACTTTATGGAACAAAAAAAAAGCAAATAAAAACATGGTTTGCAAGGAATCACAAGTCAGTGTCATCAAAACACACAAAAGTCAAAAGTTCAGAGGGGCAGAACCTACTCAGACAGTGTAGGGATGAGCATTGCAGAGGGAAATGTTAGCATTTAAAGTGAAAAATTAGAGACAAAATGGCTCAGACAATGTATCTGACACACCCTCTATGCATCATGTTTGAGATCATGTTATATATGCAAATCTAACAATGCATGGCAATACCTCCAGAGAGACTGTTGAAAGGCAAACATCCTAGTTTTCCTTTAAAGTTTAACTGCAAAGTTCTAAATAGAGACTTATGATTGAGAATACATGACTTTGATTGTTAAGAAGATGTGGATTTTGGTAGGTTGATCTTGGCTGGACACCAGGTGTCCACTAAATCACTCTGGCATTCCACTCCTCAGCAGAATGGGAAGGGAAGAAAATAAGATAGAAAAACCTCAAGGGTCAAGAGAAAGGCAGTTTTTGGAAAACTAAAGGCCTCATGCAGAAGCAAATGAAAACAAAAGATTAATTCTCTACTTACTATCATCAGTCCATGTCCAGCCACTTCCCTGGAAGCAGGGCTTCAATACACTTGCTCTGGATGACAAGCAGCGTGACAACAAATGTCCCTCACCTCCTTCTCTTAGCTTTTATTGCTGAGCAAACACTGTATATAATACCCTCTGGTCAGTTTGGGCCAGCTGTCCTGGCCATGTCCCCTCCTAAGGTCTTTCCCACCCCCTGCCTACTAGTGGTGTTGGGGAACACTGGCAAGCCAGAGCTGTTCAGCCAAAGTGCTGGTGTGTTATCAGCACCCTTCTAGCTCCCAAAACAAAGCACAGCACTGTGAAGGCTGCTATGGGGAAAATTAACTCCATCTCAGCCAGATACTATACAGGGTTCATAAGGGTACCAGTAAAATTTATCATGCCTGGAACGAATCTCAGTGTCTCAGGTCAGATTACACAGAATGGCCTCTGTCCCCAGTGTTAAACTATTTTATTACCTGAAGCACAGTAACTGGATGCAAATCCTTATTGTACATTACGCCAAGCTGTGTTTAGGAGCTATTTGAAAGGATATCTGTTAGCCTGGGCCAAAACTGTCTCATAGACTGCTCCTACATTTGACAAATATGGGAGATCACAGGACAGTGTACACCTACAAGGCTTAATCATCTTAATTTAAACACATTCATAAATTCCCAGAAAGTGAAAGTGCATTACAAAGACAGATCACTAAAACATGCTACATCAGCAGTCTCTATCCCTTACACAGGGACAGTTAAGATCCATGTTCAGAGGACATTAGCCCAAGAACCAGCTTTGCATTTGCTTTCTACATCATATTCTTTTTATATTTGTCAGAAAGCGACTTCTCTGCAATGTAGCAGGAAATGGATATTTATTTTACTTTTTTTAGACAGCCAGACAGGCCGTTTCAGAGCCTCATGACTTTTCTGAGTCACTTTACTGAAACACTGCTGATGAGCTTCTCACAGCGGCTCTCAAGATCTTGAGCAGACACTTCTTTCACCTTCAGCTTCTTCAGTTATTGCTGGACAGTCAGCCTCATCTGATCTGTTTTTCGTCCGTCACTAGGTAGATGGATTATGGAAAATATGCAGTAGGATTTTAATTTACACAGATATTTTTTCAAAATATTTTGGACGGCATAAAACACAGACAAAAACAGAGTCAAGATGAAAACCACTTTTCCTTTACTTGTAATTGCTTGGAAATGGGAGGTGTTTAGCTCTTAGCTCTTTAGCTCTTCTATGGGTCCCTCGAGAATTCAGCCATTACAATGTTAGTTGCAAATAAAGCTTAGCTATTCTCTTACTGTCCATAACCTCTCCATCCATCCTGAAATTCTCCCAATACTCCTACTGCATGAGGTACCAAAATTCCTTTTACAGTTTCTAGGCTCCATCATCTGTTTCCGTTTCTTTATCCTTGTCAGGTCAATGTTCTTTAGATTGAATTTACTTTAGATTGAATTTCCAAACCTCTGCACTCATCAGTTCTTTATTATTCTCCCTTGCAGTACTATTGAACATAAGCCTTGAATCCATGTCTTATTAGAAAATATAAAGCTTCAAAAAATCACCCAACAGTGTAGCTATACTGTTATGCCAGAGGGTGTATAGCTCGCAGAAAGCTTGTCTTTAATCGCTGAGCTATCATAAACCTTATTTATGTTGTCTTTCCTCTCATGTTCAGTAAGGGTGAAGTTAAATTCTAATGACTCAAACAACAGTTACCATGACCAGAGGCTGTTCTTATTGCAAAAGCAGAGGAATGAGAATTGATTCAGTTGTATCTATTTATCAACATTTGTGCATGGGAAAAAAAAAACTAGGAAACTGTAAAATAGGAAACAGGAAACTAAAATCAACAGAAATCGACAGGTGTCAAATATTCACAATGGGGTAAGTCAAAAGAAATAAAAACTTTCTGTGCAGGGTGCTGGCAGTCTTAGATTTCTACAGCAGTTCTCTCGTGGAATTTGGTGGTACTGTTCTGGAAAAGAGAACCTTAAGTAGACTATGTTTTATTAGAAAAGTATCCCTGTCTGTTCAATTTTTTCACTGAAGAAAAAATGCCACCTTTCAAATCTCTGAACATTACTTCCCTATTTTGTCAAAAGGAGCAGCAATGCCACATAAAATAAACTCACTCAGCACATTTAAACAGTATCTTATTCAAGTAATGTAAGTGCTTACTCTACCTTAAAATATTACATCGTGTTTTAGTTGAGCCATTATCATTGATAAGCAGATTTTTAATCAAGGAAATAAGGCATAGTTAATTATGTGCATGGGTTGTGCTTTAAATTAGATTTTATTAGCAGTGCTCATCACCTTCTAGCCCACAAACCAGGTGTGGCATCACAGTTCTTTCTTTAACTACTGCTTGAAGAGATTACAGCCAGAACCAGACTTAATCCAATTAGCAAACAGTGTCCTCATGTGAAAAGTGAGAAACTGCTGACAGTTGCAGTGACTGCCATTAGTGCTCTTCAGTTAAGAGATTCTCTAATTACAGAGCTTGACATCCTCCAAGGTACAATGATAGCCTGAAGACACAGTGCAAAAAAAAAAAAAAAAAAAAAAGAAGTAGATTATAGGCGTAAACAAGGTTTGCTAAAAAAATAAACCACCAGTCTCTATGACAGAAAACAAAATGTTGCAAAATTTGAAACTGTAATTGCCAATATGGAATGATTAAATGCCTGATTTAGAGGAGGAAAATAATTAGCATTATTTGATAGAGATAAATTTCTATGAAATATCTAAATTGTAACAAATCTACTTTCCTGAAACTGCAAGTGCATTTCTTTGCTGGCCAGAAATATTTTGTCTCAGCATGGCACATCAAATACTGTTTTATGGATGCTGGATTACAGATCTATGGTACAATATTTAGAAGGGGTTTTTTTGTTTTTTAGGCCTCACAACTTTTTTAAGCTCATGAAGTCCTGTGAAATAATACTGACTACTTTGATCTTTATGAGAAATCCTCAATGCTTATTCTGCTCCTTCAGGTGGCCTTTATACCAGGCCATATACATGCCCATCCATACTGGTTGTGTGGCCCAGCCTACCATCTGTATTTCATGCTAACTTAGTATTCTTTGCAACTTAAGTTTTGTCCAAGAGATCTCATTTTTTCCAGATTGATTACATATTTCATTTTTAGCTGTGACTTTTTCTGTGATTAATGAATCCAAATTTAAGAATCATTTATCTGTTTTGATGTATTTTACTGTTTTCTCAATGAAAAAACTTTACAAGAGCCCTTCTGTACACTATTCATCCAAAAAAATAAATAGTGGGTAATACACAGGACAACATGAAGAGTAGAGAAGTTCCAAGAAGAACATACTTTTCAAGAAATAGAATGGCCTGGTGCTGGGGAAATACAGAAGAACAGCCCCTCAGCTAATAACAAGATAACAGGAGAACTGCTGAAGTTTGCTGAGTGTATATTTTTCCTAAATAAAATAAAATAAATTTTAAAACCCTGAGACACACAAAATCAATGTCTCCCTACCCCATTATGAATTTTTACCTGACTGATGCAGCTGTACTATGATCACTATTACAGTGAGAGAGATGAAATAGTATTTGAGAAGCATAAAACATACTATAGAGCATAAAGAGCAACAACACAAATGCTTATACCATCATAAAATGAAATACAAATACCTCTGGCTAGATAGGAAACAAATGTTAATGAGTCTAAAGCATATACACATATGCCCTTCTTGGAACTCATTAGCATGGTTTAGATGTTTCATGGGCGTATTCTCAAGTGATCCAGAGAATCACATAGAATTATTACCTAATCAAAATGCAAGATTCATTGATGTGTGATGTAATTAAGGAATGAAGTTTGAATGTGTTCATTAAAATGGAATCGAAAATAGATGAGACCTAGGGTCAAGGTCCTTCGACAGCTAACTTTACCCTAAAGTCCAATAGGATACAGATGCAATTATTAGTTTAGCAATTTAATGAAAACTCATGAAGTCTGGAAAGGTTAATCAGTTCTTCTTATTGGACTAAATCCTCATGAAAATAATGCCAGGTTTTAACAATATTATGAGACACAAACACCACTCTGGCCAGGGTTTCTTCCAAAACCCCATGAAAATATTAACATGGTGCAGTTCAGTTAGGATATCAGTTTGAATAAAACAGCAAAAATCATCACATGAATATACTACACTTTCCTTCAGAAAGAATGCTGCAATTTTCGGTAGAAAGATCTCATGTTTTCTGTCATAATTTAAACAGGTTTGATGGAATCTCAACTGGGGTTGCTTCAAGTTACCTAATAGTAGTGACATTTCAAGCTTTATCTAAGTAATTTTCTGACGTGTAGGCAGGGTTTATACAGTTTCAGATAACTGCTGGTAATGAGGTACTGTAATATAAATTCTTATTGGTTAGAAAACCTGTACATTGGGAAAATATGCTCTCTTGGATAGATATGGTATATGTATTTGTTCCATTTAGCTACCTTCTAGTTAAGAAAATTCAGACTTTGAGTAATGAAGTGTAACCTATGCAAGCCATGTTAGAGGTCACTGTCGTTGTCAACGTTAAGAGCAATTGCCACTGGACTAATTATCATTGGAAGTACAAAATTGCAAGCTGATCTATTTAGATAGCCTTACTTCTTTGTAGAAATAACTCTTTCCACAAAAATAACCTAGCACACTGCTGTATAGATGGATGAAGACAATTCTGCATTTCTCTGTCCAATATGATTCAGAGGCTCTGAAGAAAACTGGAAGAATAATTAATTCAGTTAATCAAACATGCTGATAGGTAAGGCAGTAGTTACAAATCTACGAGAAAAATGGTAATATGAGATCTGGTGAATCTTCATCTCCCCTACACATGCCTCCATTTCCACTTCATTTGATCCCACATAACCCTACATGACTACTTGAGTATATAAATTCAAAATCAGAGTCATCTTGTATGGCTTCTAGACTGAAAATAAGCCATATTCAGCAGAAAAAAACAAGCATAAATAATCTGCACCACATAGATGTACCACAGACTCTTCAAATTACTAGAAAAAAACCCTGCTGATGCTACTTTCACTTCATAAACTTAACATATTTTCATAAACATATATTGGCAAAGTCTGTCTGTGGGCAGCTGAGGTTTACTTGTAGAACAGCATGGTCATTGAAGATAATTTCTGAAGTGTTGAAGGGGGAGGTATAGTGAAAGATTTCATTGTGCATAAATGTTGTATTTGGCCAAGAACAGCTAAGTTGAGACTGCTAAGTTCAAACTGCATAATCAATCTTTCAAGGCAAGCAAAGGAACGGAAGAAGAAAGAGGAAGAGGAACTCCTTATAAGCAATTTTCTCTAGTTTGCTTCATTCCTAGCCTGTGGGCACCATAGGCCAAATTTGAGTACATTAGCACTTGCATGGAAATGTCTTCCAGGAAAGTGATCCTTCAGAAGCCACAACAGAGATGTAGAGATCCCCATTTCTTTTCTTAACTACCCCGTGGCCTCTGCAAACAAGGTTTCAGGATTTTATGATTTTTTTTTCAATATTGTTCTAAGCAAACTGCATTGAAATGATTAAGAAAAAGTTGCACCTCAAGGCTATGTACAGCTGGCGACATTCACAACAGCTTGCAGGGAGCCCAACGTTATAGGAGGAACTGGGTTTGTACATAATCTCAGGTAATGAAGGCTGTGACACTCTTTGTGCCATTTCAACTCTCTGCTCAGTAAATGAGGACCGGTCCATTCTGTCACCCTCCAAGACTCCTTGCTCCAGGGTGAAGACTGAAAAGGAAATAAGCTGTATATGCTACATACTTGCTCTTTCATGTGCCTTCTCTTACATGTGCTCTTACATTTCTTATTGTGACTTCTCAGTGATAAAGTATTCTCAGTGATGAAGTAAAGGTTGCTCTCTTAGAGCAATCATATCATTATGCACAAAATACTTTAACCATGTGCAGAGCTTAGCTGCAAATATTATTTCTATTTTAAATGGAAGGATTAAGGCTCAGAGTGAATGAATCCAGGCTTTTCAGGAAGTTTATCTAGTGAGTGTGAGGACTTGCATAGAGCAATTAGCCTCTAAGAAGCACTGTATCATCAAAAACAATACTCACAACTCTTTTCAATTTGAAGTTTAGGGGGGTTTTAACCCTACTTTGAGTCAGGCTGTTGTGTGATATGAGCCAGTAATAACCATATAGCTCCTGCTGGATGGGTTTTAAATTTTACAGAACACAGGTGCTAGAAAATAGCAGTTCTTTTACCTAAACCTTTTATAATCCTATTTTATTTAAAACCTACATCATCCAGCCACTGAGAAACCAAAACAGCCAGAAGTGATCAGCCATTAAACTCGGGCAGGACCAGACCCTCAGTTTTTTGACCTTCTGCATTCTTTTATATATTTTTCAAGTGTAGTCACTAAAAGAACAAGAGAAGTAGTTCTGCTCTTTCAGAGATACTTTTTATGTGAGGAATCTTAATCAACTTGACCTACTTGTTATATTAGCATGGAAAATAAACCACAAATAAATATCATTTCCTCTCATATCACAGATTTTAGTAGCAAGCATTTATTTACCAAAAACCCCACCACCAAAACCATCCAAAAACATAAACCCCCCAACTCTGGGCTATTTACAGACAAGTTAAGCCCTCAGCAAAACTGAAAACTGGTGTGGGCTTAAATGTCACTTTTCTAGTAAAATGTTATACTCTCTATTCTAAGTGACTGCATCACATGGGAGCTAGGATTCTGCTCTACAAAATTTCAGGAGAGATAAAAAAGGATCACTTAGATTTATGAGCATATTTGTGGAAATTTTCATGCATTCAACATCAATAGTATTTCGTATATATGTGAGATTTAGAGCCCTACTTAGAACCATTTTACAGAACTGAAGCACTAATAACTGTAAAGTTACTTGTCAGATTAGGTTTCAGTTAGATGAGGTTTGATTAATATACATTAATTTTGCTGAGTTTGATGTTTGCTTGTCATACCAGGCCTCTTAGGGATATTCGCAGGAATGGAGTTAACATTATTTTTTAAGCCAAAAAGTTATGGAGCAAAAGAAGTTTCTGTTGTTTTCATAACCCTTATCTGGAAAAACAATGCAATCAAAGCATGTAGAAAGTAAATAGAATAATAGAATCACACATCTTTGTTATAGAAAGCCATGCCTGACTCATATGTTTATTTGCAAATACCCCGCAGAACAAATGTGGCAGTTTACTCATGGATGCAAAATAAGTGCAATTTATTTTTGTCCCTTACACTTATGTAAGTTCATCAGAAAGTCACTCAGGCCCTATATTGGCAAAGACCATGCTATCAGAACCGCTAAACCCTTCAAATATTTTTTGCAGTTAACTAAAGAGAAACATTTTCTTCTATGTCAAAGGCAATCACCCCTTACATTTTTACCCAACCAAATTTTCAGCGTGCAACATTTCTCATATTTACTATAATCTGCTCCCTTACATTTGGTGAAAACTTTCATACTGTTATTATATACACAAGTGAAGATTAAAATATTAGGGCAAACTCTCTACAGTGAAAGGCTGGGCTACCTAGCTGAATTATAGAAGAAGGTGACTGGTTCTCCTCTCACCATTTCTACTTCCTGCTTTGAGACAGGTGTTTCAAGATGAAATTTTTTAGCCCCGCTTACGAGATTTTTTTTTTACATTATTACTTCAGTTTTCTCTGTGTGATCTTTTAAATGAAGTATTTATATAGCTTTTATACATCACTTCATCAGCCAGTAGAAGAAATGTACACTTTGTGCAATAATTATTTTTGAAAACCTCATCCGAATGAGTAAAGAAGGATTTAATGATTATGACTGTAAAACCACTTTTGTTGGTTTAACTTACTATTTTGACAATTAAAATATTGTGTGTATTTTCTTTCAACTTTTTTAGATACCTTCTAAAAAGACATTCAGTTACAAATAAATCATCAAGCCAAATTATATTCAGCAATAGTAATTTTTCTATTAATGAGTTTCAAGTTAATACTAAAGATTAGTCTACATTGAAATTCAATTGACATTTTTCAGTGTTACTTTAGAGGTGGAAGTGGAGGTCGTTCTTAAAGAAAGCTCAGTGCTACTACTGAAACTAGCACAAAAAAAGAGAAACTTCTTGAAGAACTGTTTAATGGCAACTGAAATCTGTGCTTCTGTTTCAGACATTTAGTGGAAACGGAATCATCTCCAAAACCTAAAATTCATTTCCAGTCACACCCTGTTCTCCAGTAATATAGTAACAATTACCTAAGTACTTCATCCACCTAAGTTTTTTCCCTATCTTTACACAAGTTTGCAACTCTGTATTTTTCAGCCAAGGTTTCACAACTGCTGTGAAGCTGGTTTAAAGCAACAGAATCAAGAAAAAACCTGTTGGCACAATGCTTTTCCTACTAAGCAAAAACTAATATTCCTTATCTCCTTTTCCCTCCCCTTATGGCCTTTCATTTCCCTTGTTATTTTTTTTTAAAGATAGCTCTTCAGCAAACCATCTTTCCCAACATAAAAAGAATGTCAGAAGCTATTGCAAGTTTTTGTGACTTTTGTTATCCTAGTCTGTTTTAAAAATTTGCAGGGTTTAACATATTTCTTATATTTTCCCAAGGATATAAAATCTATCCCACAAAAATGGGGTAGTGAGGTAGTGAATCCCTGAAACTTAATGACTGCTTAATTTTTAAGAAGTGTGACCAACTTCCATTAAGTGCATTCAGCTTTCAGTTTCAAGTCAAAAGCATCCAAATCAATATTGTAAAGAACTTCCATTTAATCCTATAATCAATGCTTGCCAATGCTGAATGAACATCAATTATTAATAATGGATGTGGTTTGGGTTGCTGTACTTATGTCTGCTTTTAGAGTATTATAAAGGGTTGGTTCTGTCAAGTGCATCCATTACACAGACATCACAGCTCTGAACATCAGAAAAAGGAAGAGTAAAAATTACTGACTAGCCACCCATGTCTGGCTGGGATCTAATTTTTCACCTAACTCCCAGTGTCTCTTCTGTTAAATCTGAGCATTATAGTCACTGAATGCATGTACCAAGAGAGAGAGGGAGTAAGACTTGATGCAATGCACGAAGAAATCACAAAAAGCAATACCAGGATCCTGAAAAAGATGTAAAGCAGCATGGCCTTATTTGCCTCAGTGACTACAGCTACATCGAAGGGGAGTACCTACTTCTTGATTTTCAGGCTCCACGTTGCTTTGTAGTGCCATGATGTAAGGGTCTTTACATCTGACCACTTAATAGAGCAGCATGGAAAACTTGTTACCTAGGTCAGTCAGGAAGGTACGGAGGTTAATATGCAATGTCCCAAAAGGAAGCTTTGGCATCAGTTTGCCTTCCAACGTCCAGCTCTCACTGCACCTACAAAACTCAGCAGATCTTCATAGTAAAACAGTAATAGGGATGGAATTAATTTCATTTAGCCATCAGTGTGTTAGACATGTGATCTCAATGTGTAATTTAAGCTCCTTTTACAGAAAAAGGGAAGAGAAACACCTAAAGGGGACACAACCCACTTTTGCTAGTCACCCACATTATCAGGGTATAAATTATCCCCACCAAGTTTTACTTTGTCCCTTAACTGAGAAAAGCAGTCATAAAGAAGGGACTGTAAGAGCAAGAAAACTTCAAGATTTCTAAATCTTTGAGAATATAATTTGTTTTAAGAAGAACTGAGAATTCGGTATATAAAAGGAAACTAATTTACTCTATTAATGTTGAAATTGCTTTCAGAATATTTTAAAGATGAAAATCAGCCTTAGAGTTCCAGTTTTAAAATGCAGACTGACCCAGAGCAGCATTCAGTTTTTCCTCCCTGACAGTCTGCCCCAGCATCCTACCTATAATCTCCATTCTCTTTTTGCTTCCAACTCTTTTATAATAAATATATCTCTTTTATA
>VZRQ01002269.1:651588-738685 GCA_013397975.1 Machaerirhynchus nigripectus
AGATGTCATGTATGTTTTAACCTTTGGTCAGCTAAGAATTTTATTTTCATTTTGGATCTTACTTTGAAACTGGTCCCTAAGTCCTATAAGCCTATGTCTTGAAAGAACATTGGAGGGATTAACATCTGTTGGCTAAACATTAGGCTGCTTGATTCCTTCCATGGCTTGTTTTGTGAATACCCTACTAGGATTACTTAATAATTCTGTTTAGATTCCCCAGATCATTACAAGAGGTAAAATTAATATCACTCTGCTCTTGTGAACAGCATTTGACACATTTACACCCTACCACAATTATGTTGATCGAGCAGTGACATCACTTAGCCAGTAGATTGTTTCAAGGAAAAAAAAAAAAAAAGGAAAAATCTGATTTTAAATCAAATTCTCTTGGGAAAACACAAAAATATACAACTAAAAATATATTTTGAGGCTATATATTGTTTTGAGAGCATCTCTTACATCCCAGGGAGATGCTTAAATCCCAGATTGCAAACCAGAACAGCCAGTGTGCTGGGGAAGTCACAAATATAAAATCAATAGGAAACCCTAACATTTCCTGGGGAAATAGTCCCATAAGGAGACAGATCTGTTCATTTCACATCCAGAGGCTGGAAACCTATCCTGATATAGAGCTTTTAAAAGTCAATGCCATTTCTTTTAAAATGAAGCTGTGATATGATGTCATCTACTAACAAATTCATGTCACTTTTCCCCTGAAGAATGCTCTGACAAATGATAGGCCATTTTTCTATAGAAATCTTCTTTACATGGCAGACTGAGATTTTCAACTATACAAAGGAGAATTCAAGATCCATTAGAAACACCCCGCACATGACTCTGTAACCTTGTGGGGTGGGGACTCATCAGGGAAATAGTCAATTATGGGTTTCTTGTCAAGTCTGCTCATCTTTATTCCCCAGAATACTGATTATTGAAAAGCATAAAAGAGCCTCTTGAAGCAAAGACAGAATTTATGAACACTATAAAGGCTGAATTATAGAATGATGTACATTCTAGGGCTTCTGACTCCCCATCAATTTCTTCTTTTACCTCTTTTTGTATATTCCTATGAATCACATAATATTCCCTGTAGGGTAGCAGAGGAAGAAGAAGGGAGTGCTTGCCTTGCTAACCTTAGGCCACAGTACTCACTAAAAGTAAACAAAAACACCTGCAGGACTGGGTGAATTTTAACCCCCTAACCTGAGATTGTTGAACCTGAGTGTACAAATGCTATAAATCTTAGATATTTTTTTTTGTTCATTGTGAGCTCTACTGTCAATGTCAGCCAGTTTTTCTCAGGAAATGCATATTAAATGTCCTTCGGAGACTTTTGTACTTGGCTGCTTTTAGGCATGTGACAGCTGCTGAGCTCTGTAGACTGCAGCAGTTTTGGTGCATTTCAGTGAGAAAGTCACATTAGGCACTGGGGAAGTTTCAGTCAAAAGGGGAGACACCTGTGAGGTTTAAACATCTGCAAGATTAGACTTTTTATTGTCATTTATAGCTTCAGTCTGTAAAATCTGTCTATATCCTTCATTTGATATATGTCTTCCTGTCCTTGGGATATACAGATCTAACAATTTACAATTCACTGCAGCAGGATAAAGAAAAAAACCAACAAAACACAACAGAAAAAAAAGCCTGTGAGGTAGAATTGAAAACAAAATAAAAATATGATCTGTTTTTTCAAAGCAAAGCAATATGTTATTTTTATTCCCTAGCTTAGTAGAAAGTTATTTTGTTTGCCTAAATTGTTCAATCATTTTTTTTTAGAACAAGCCAGAATTTAGCCTGCTTATTCTGCCTAAGACAAGCAGTCAATTTTAATTAACTGAGTGTGCAGGAGTGTTTGGCATTTGTGAAAACTGGGCACACAGCCAATCCCCAAAGCACCTCTGATCATTTTGCCTGGAAAGAGGTAAAGAAAAAGAAGATGTTTGCTTAGAGACCTTTGAATTATAGTCTGAAATCTCAACAGCTGGAAATAAAATTAATTACACAGTCCTACCTTCTTTAACTGTGTGACACCCTTAACTTCCCTGAAACTACTCACATGAGTCAGTCCATGGGAGTCTGCTCAAAGTATATTGATTACTGTATGGAAATATATATACCAGTTTAGTATTCATGTTTCTGTTGAGTTCAGTATAATTGAGTACTTAATGCAATAGTAATAATAACAACAACACTATTATTAAAAATCATAAAAGAGCCTCATGAAGCAAAGACAGAATTTATGTTTCTTTTATTTAAATTAACGCATATCTGTGTGTGTGCTCATGCATTTTAAAAGATTCAATAGAATCAGTTTTGAGGAGGCAGTTAAAAAGTCATCAAAGATTTTCTTTAATACATTCTGGACTAACTCCATGATACATCATTTTGTTCGTAGGAGATGCACATTAAATTTTTAAGAGCCAGAGTTTTTTATCCTTTTCTTTAATCTGAAATAGAGAATCTTCTGTTTGTGCAACCTTTCCTTTACTCCTCTTATAAAGCATCATGTGTATGAATGGTAAAGCAGCAGGCACAAAAATATAGGTAATTTATTTTACAATTGACTAAACCTAGAAATAACAAGGTAACCTTTTAAGATTTGCAGTGAGAGTTTCTCCAGAAAAAAAGTGTATTTTATCTAACTAATCAAATAGTCACACTTAGCTTGATGCAGCGAGTTCTAATCTAAGAAAATGGGAGTCTGTTTTTCTCCTTGAAAAACAGAAATCAGATGAAAATGTGCTGTGTACATAACATTCTTTTGTATTATTCAAATTCTCCTTAGACAAAAAATGTTTACAGTGTTGAAATTTAAAGCAAAGATTAAAATTCTCTTTCGATACTATCAAATGCAAGCTTTTACTGGAATTTTTTGAGCATTAAAAGATATTTTAAAAAGAAAAAAACACACCACTATTAAAGATCTAAATGAACTATTTAGTTATTATTTTTGATACTCAGTGTCAAACCTTGTTCCTTAGATGTTTAGACATATCTCTTGATTTCACATTGTTTTTGATAAAGAAATTTTTCATCAAGATACAAATGGAAAGAATGTGAAATGGAAAATTATTAACATTGTATGTGAATACAGCAAATGAAGACCCTCAAAGCCTATAACAGTAATAGTCTTCTTCTGGGTAAAGGGTTGACAGAGAGAGTCCATTGCAAATTTGGACCCCCAGTTTTTGGCAGTAAATTTGCACAGAAGCTTCAAGATCCAATGTTTGGCACTTCTGTCTCTGTTCATAAGAAATGAGAAAATTTTCCGCAGACTGCTCTAACATCTTCACTTTAAAATGAAGCTGCATTGAAATTTGGGAAATGGTGTGTATAAATTTTCTTGATCTGAGCCCAGGTGGGGAAAAAAAAAACCAAAGGGAAGCCTAGCTTTTTTTTCTAGCTTTTCTCCCCAACAAAGGCCTTGTGTTCTAGAAGAGCCAGGCTCTTGTGACCTTTTTGATCCACTGTGCTATGGTTTTACATGAGATTCACATTCAAGGTAGTGGTATAATCGTCAATTACTGAAAGCTACTTAGTTAGACTACTATTCAGTCAACATTCTTCTGACACCATAATGCCACCAAAAAACTCTCTTTTTCCATAAATTCAAAATGCAAAATGCTTTTAGTCTGTGTGTAATGAGGGTAGTCAAATATACATTCTGTTTCAAAATCACCATTTAATAAACTTTATTAGAAAACTGTACATCCGTGTCTCTTTTTGCTCTGCCCCGGCTGACTTAAAATTTGAAGGCAAGGTTCAGTTTTGAAATTTAAAAAGGGTACTAGTGGCAATCTTTTGAGAGGTGGAGTAGATCAGTAAGGTCACAGAGCACTACTAACTTTGCCAGCAAAGTCATTCTGGTGCTGTCTGGCACTTATGACACACGCCCTATCCAGAGCATTGTCAGCATGAACAATGGATGTCTGTACACTCATGCAGATTTTTTTTCTCCAGCTTCCAGGATATCTTTTTCTATTTCAGCAACATGAGGCACTGCAAGTTCTTCAGAGTAGAGAGTGTCTTGCAGCATGTATATTTTTATCATTCACCACCAGACGATGAATTAGACATAAAGTAGGCTCGTAGATCCATACAGCGATTTATATCAGGAGATCCCATGTAATTCACAAATATAGCAGCAGAGACTAGAAGAGCTCCAGCATCTACTAATGTTCTCAAACCACAGAATCTACACAACATAATTTAAGTTACACTGTTCTTTTGTTATTTCCCATTGCTACTCACATGTTCTTAAGCTGTATTTTCCACTTTACAGACAAAGATGCACAATATTAGGCTCAGGGTGCAATAGGTCTTTATCATGAATCTCTTCATATTCAAAAATCAAAAGGCTTTAAAAGACATTAGGTAGATGATAAAGCAAGAGAAATGTACCAGCAATAGCATTCTACACCGTGCTTACTAGTCTTTTAGGTGCCTGTCTCCATAAAAAAAAACTGTAGAATACAGCCAACTGCATCTTCAGTACAGACTTTGTTGCCCTTTTCATGTTCATCACAATTCTTTACATCACCTTCTATTGCTAAATATTTTGCTACCCCAGTTATTTGCTGCCAGAGACAACCTTCAGTTTAAAATGCAAAGTACAACCACTTTTGACAGCTGCTCCTCAAATAACTTTTATAAGTCACCAAAGGGTAACGTTGTGATAGGAAAATAAGTAAATTTCCCAAACCCAAATGATGAGTTACTCTGCACAGACTGGGACATGATTGTCTGTGTCCATTTTCCTTGAGTTTTTAAACCAGTTTTATAACATTTAGTAGCTCAGAGTAACATCAGAATATAATCAATGATATGGTTAAAAGTGAGGTGGTGTAGAACACAACACTCTCTATTAATCTCTGCAAGGCTTTAGAGTGGTTTCCATAGAATCTGTATTAAATTTTTATAGATCTCTTTTTGCTGTTTTTAACTCCATTAAATTCTGTGCAACTGTTTAAAAACACTCTTCTTTTTCTTCTTATCCTCAGCCCATTCCTCTGACAGCTTTGTTGAATTTAAACTTCACAAAACTCTCTTCTCCTGAAAGCAGTCTCCTTGAAAGAGAAAAACAAAATATCCAGGGGCATATTTTCCATGAAATGTGACAATCCAGCCACAAAAGATACATATCTAGAAAGGAGGAGAATACAGTGATAAAGATGGGGTGTTAACTTTAATAATTAATTTGAACAATGTTGTACTTTATAGACATAAAGTACATAAAGACCATCTACAAGAGTTGATAAACAAAGTAGAAATCCATAACTGGTAAATTATTGAATTTCATGCTTCTATGGCTCAGTGAGAACTCATTCAAATGTTCTTGTACTACTCCTAAAGGTGACCATGGACAGTGACTCCTTATATGTGTTATAACCGATAAACAAAGTTCTTAGTGAGACAAAAGTAGGACATTAAGCTCTGCATTTTTCACCTTAAGTTTCAGAGAGAAATGAGTTCTGTATTGTACTTCAGAGAAGCCACAGCAACAGGACTCTTTATTCAATTGTCTGATCTAAACCCAGCCATCTGATGCAGACTGGAATAAGCTACTGAAATCTGAAATTCTTTTCACAAGCTGTGATGACGAAACAGCTGTTTTATTTCTTTGTGGCAGTGAAGATTTAGATTCATTATAAAACAAACACATGGAGGAAAAAAAAGGCTTTCACCATTTATTTCTGGTGACAAACACAAAGTCCCTTGAGTATGTGGAAAAGAGATGCAAATGGAAGGCAGAAAATGTACTTTTGTCAAAACACTGTACTGTATTTCTTTTATTAATTAAAATACTCTTCCTTGATATCAAGAGCAAGCCTGGGGGAACTGATGTTTTAGAGCAGAATTATTTCATGCATTTCAAATTACCTTGAGCTGTAACTTACCCTCCCATGTACAAAGATCCTCAGGAGACCACCAACCAATCCAAAGTAATTGAAGTGCATGATCTGCCACTTGCACACCAACCATCTGCAAAGACCAAACATTAAAGTCTATTTGTTCCTAACAGATTAAATATCTATCTATCTATCTATCTATCTATCTATCTATCTATCTATTTCTGNATCTATCTATCTATCTATCTATCTATTTCTGCTTTTGGACAACAAAAATGTGATTTTAATGCAAAAGGAAGCAGGTCCATAGCAGGTCTATAGTATTCCATAGGGCAACATTAATTATCAAGACTACATCTAATGATGATACAGATGATAAGGATCATTGGTCTGCAATGGATTATGATCAATCGGGAGCAATTATTCTGAAGTACCTGAGCTTTCCTTCTGCTGTATTTTATAGCCAGTGTGAAAAATTTCCATGCAGATGAAGTTGTTTCATATTATGATGTTGACTCCACACCTTTTAGATATTTGTGATACTATTAAAACCAGCATTTTCTATGCCTTCTTTCAGTGCTGAAATCAAGAATACTAATAATTTTAATTCATTTGTTCATGAATCTCTAGGTTTCACTGAATTCTTTTATTACTGTATTTATTAGGAAAAAAATCAGAATTTATACCCTTACAATTTACTTCTTTTCCTTCCAATTTCTCTCATCTTCTAACCCCTGGGTTTCAAAGACATATAAAAACCACTATTAAGCTCCTTTTCTTCCCATCCTGCTTTACGCCTTAATAATTTGCATATAGATTTCCATCTGCCTATCAAAAATCAAGCTAGCAAGATTCCAGGTACATCATTACTTTGCCACAAGTTTAAAAACTGTGCACTTTTTCAACTGCTCTATAAGAAATTACTCAATCAATCTTCCACCAGCTAGATGTGCATGTTCAACAGTAAGTACTATTAAAACACATTAGAATTATAAAACTTTGTCATAAAGAGTTTTGCAGCCAGAGATTATCCTAGATAATTTTAATTTAGTGAAGAAAAAAAAAAGGCATCTGATTCTGTACAGATATATGCATCTAAAACTGAGCAGTCAGTATAACTGAGTAGAAATTGGCACCTTAAATCAGAAACAAATTTTAAAAAAAATCAAATCTTGGTTTTCCTTTTAGAAATTAGTAGTAAATCAGTGCAAAAAATTAGGCCTGTATCTAAAAAAATCTCAATTTTATAGTGGAAGTAAAAGAAACCTGGTTTTCAAATGCTCTGGTTTTCAAATGAAGCCACAAAAACATCTATAGAAAATAAAATTCCTAAAAGATTGCAGTTAATTGACCCTGGCTGGATGACAGACATCCCCCAAAGCCTCTCTCACTTCCCTCCACAGCTGGACAGGGAAGAGAAAGATAACAAAGTTTTAGTGAATTTTAAATTAATAGCTTTAGGAGCCAAAATCTGGACATTTTAGTCAATGTTATATTTTCACCTCCCAATCTCTTTATACATACCTGATTTGATATTCTCATAATTCCTTTGCATTTAAGAGTAGAATGTTCGGTCGTCTTTGTTCTATCTGACGTACTGTATATTGCTGGATATCTTGGAAAATCAGCTCTGTGTGTGCTTGGATGCTCAAGAGCAGTTTTCAAATCAAATATCAGCTGATAACAGTTCAAAGAGAACAGCCAAGTTCATTAGCATACAAAAATTCATATCAGATAAACATATGTTGCATTAATGTTTCTGGTAGTCACAGATACATTGGTGGCCCTATTTTTGCTTTAATTTAGCAACTTATCTGTAATCACCGAAGTTCCTCTTTAAATTTAATAGTAAATAGACATTTATGACAGTTTAATAACGAAAAATGCAACCAGCTTCTGTGTTCCCATTGAGCTACAAATTTTACTTCAATCGCTCAAATATGCATTGAAAAAGTACTCTGCTTGGCCTTTTCATTAATGCATCCTGAGGCCAACTGCATCAGTTCAAATGGTCTTGCATCTGGTTTTCAACTGGAAGAAATAAAGGTAAGATAAATTTTAACTGAATGCCTTCATTAAATTTTAAATTTAAAATTAGAAAACAAAAAAAAAAAGGTTGAAATTTTTAATAGAAGGAATATGGAAAAATAAATGATGAGAAAAGTGAAATACAGCATCACACTGGAGGAGGAACCAGAGAAAGTAGTTAAGTTGGACAATGATAGGAACAGTGAACTGTATAAAACCTTATGATGCAACAGCCGTGGTTACTCACAGAGGAAAAAAAAGGACGCACAGAGAGAAAAAGAAAATAAAAATAAAACAAAGAAAAGAGAAGAAAAGTCAAGGGAAAAAAGTGGAGATCAGAATGTACAAAAAAAGAACACATTTCAAGATACAGACAAAAAGTGAAAGAAGGTGGTTCGTGCCTTTTAATTTTATACTGTACTGCAAGTACTTTACTGCTATTTTAGTTTAATTGATGAGACCTACAATTAAGTATGAATTTCCCTCCTTCCTTTCCTTTTTTGATACACAGCTAATACCTGACTAGTGATTAAATCTTGACAAAAGCTCCCAATTTTCCATGTAAAGACCAAAGATGATTCAAAGTGATAAAAAAGAAATGCATCCTATTGAGAGACTATCAAAACTGTGGAAATTAGATAACTGCATGTTTTCTACAACTTTTTAATGTTCTGATAAACCTCAGGTAAGCTCAGCAACATGAATTTTTTTAATAAGACCATAGTGACACTGTAAAGAAGTTGAGTACATCGGATCAGAGTTTACTTTAAAAAGCTAGCTTTTGCCTAGTTTTAAGTCAATTAAAAGCCACTCAACTTCCATTTCATTGCAATGTGCTGTAATCTGTTATCTAGTGCCCCCCATGTGCTATATTATCAGGGACTCTCTACAGTGATTAGCTTCAAAAATTTAATTAAAATGTAATTAATGTTATGCTTTGCTTATTTAGCAGATTTTTTTAGTGAACATAAGCTATTAGATGAAGCTTGGATTTAACCTTTTTTTTTTTAATACCAACAGCTACTGAATGTTCTATGAATTGTGAACTGTGTTCTGGCAGTAACAAGAAGGATCCCCATGAATGAACACCATCTCTATGGGGAAGAAGAGATAAAACAGGCTGATTGAGGCAGTCATGAAGTTTCCGAAAATGACTGAAAGTCACACATTAGAAAATTATTATTTTATTATTTGTGCATACCCTGACCTGCAGTTCCTTGTGATTATAATTGTAATCTCATTGATTTATCTGTTTATTTTTATGCATAACAGGATCAGCATCATAGGAAGGCCTGGCTGCTAGTTGTCTTTTTCCACATGAAGTGAAGTTAGCCTCCATGTTCTCTCAAGACACCAGCAGGGATAATCACCTTCTGCTGACTTTGGTATGGAAGTGGCACAGCTAACATTGAGGACTTTGTGGCATTTTAAAAAACTCTGAGAATGGAAGCTAAACACTTTTAAAAAGACAGCTCAGCTGTAAATATGGCACCAACTGTAGATATTTTCATTCACATTTGTCCCATGGACCTTGAAGCACCCGAGAGTTACTGCATCTCCCTTGTAGTTAGGGGGCGAAACGCGACAGTTCATACTACGTAAGATCTAAGTCGCTTTTGTCATCTTGGATGTCCTCCTTCCTAAGATTAGGCAAGATGAGTCCAGGCTAATGACTCTGAGGCATTTGGGCAAGCCAAAATATCACTTCTGCTAAAGGTGTGTTCAAGGTATTCCGTGACTGTAGCATTTCGACAGACTTTTAAACAAACTAACAAATTTACTGTCCTGCTCTGAGCTGCATGCATCTCTTCCTGAGAACCTCTTGTGGATCATCAAACAAATGGCATTATCTGTTTTTTATTAATGTCCTCCTACCATCTGGATACACCTTGCAATTTCACTGCAGGACAACACTGAGTTGCCACACTGCTCTGTACCATCTATACACTTACTACACTTACACTGTTTTTTTTTTCCATGGAAATGCATTTGAATCTCCTTGAAGGAAGGCCAGAAAAGTATACCAACTATGGGGAAAGTGAAGCTCTCAAATAACTAAATATTCTATCGCAGTTTTACTGAGATATTCTCAGAGATTATTTTTTTGGAGTGGCTGTAACAACTCCAGGTTTTATGGACAAGCAAGCTGGACAAGAAATCTTCCCAGTGTTGTGACTAAGTCTCAGCTGTTTTGGTAGAACTGAAAACAGTATCAAATGTGCACAGTTCCTTCGAGTACAGTTTAGAAGGCAAGGTCTGTCAAGTTGTCAAAATTTTTAATAAATAGCGTTTTACTTCACTCAAAGCAGTTCTAAGTAGCACCCTGTTAAAAAGGGACCTCGGAAGCAAGACTCTGGAAATCTAAAAGCAATGAAAAGCATTTCATCAGAGCGGGTTACCACTGCTGAACAAGGGCAAAACAGATCTGGCAGCATCTTCCTATACCTAATCTCTCAGCCATCCTGTCATCTATTCCTGTTACATGTCCCACTCACTTAACCAGTATCTTTATCCTTCTCAATCACTTTACCCATCTGTTACCAGTTATAAGAACCACCCCCCAGTAAATACATTTGTTCAGCAAATAATCTTTTAGAAAATAATCTGAATATTGCATTAATTTTCTGCCTTACTCAATTGTATTCCCCCTAGCTAAAGCCCCTTAACAAAAGCATATTGTACCAACCCTCTTTTTCCTATTTTCTGCCAAGGTCTGGATTCAAGCTGACAGTGCATGAATGCAAACTGAAAATGCATACTATTGCATGGCCAGACGGCCATAAATGGCACATTGAGATCATTTGAATCTTCATCAGTAGCATTGTTTAATTCCCAAAATGTATATTTTTTTTTTCCTGAGGATATTGATCTGTAAAAACCTTTGACTACAAAACCCACGTTTCAGTCATCAGTCCAATATAGGTCTCCAAATTTTAAAAGAATCATTACTTTGATTGGTTGACATTTTAACAGCTTACCTTTCCTGGAACAAAACCCCTTATAAAGTTTGGGATTTTGAGAAGACACTAAAATCATAGACATCTTCAATAAATATACAGAAATATGGTATTCAGGACAGTAAAAACAGAACTTCAAAACTTTTTCCTTGTGAATCAATGCCTATTGTGATATGTCATAGACTCTTTTCACTAATTGGGAGTATTAGAAATATAGTATAATATTCCTTTAATCCTTGATCTACTTATTTTTGCTTTCATTATGCACCCTCAATATTCCTTTTTATCATGTCAATCAGTTGGCAAGGTTTTTTACTAGACTGATATAGATGCCCAAGTACACTAACATACTTAAAATTTGATTAAACATTTCAGGTTTAGTAGATGACTGAATTTTTTTGACTATATGCTGCCTCTGTTTAAAAATCAAGTTAGTTATGCAGTGAACTCATTTGAAATGCTTAGTTTGACCTTTAGCCTTAATTTAACTATAATAATCAGCATTACTATAATAATCAGCAAGTTTAACTATAATGATCAGAGAGTATTTTCATTTAAGGTTGACACTGATATTTTTACTGTCTCTGAACATGAAAAAGGATTTAGAAACTATTAGTCATGATGTATAATACTTTCAGGAAAAATCATTGTAAATTTTAATACGTATTTAAATGATGTTGGTCATGATCTACTTTTCCTTAGACTGACAAGGTTTCTCATCCTGATAGTTGTCCGAGTTGATGAGGCATTTAAAAATAGGCATAATGGTAAGTCTAGCAGTCTGACTGAATTCAATGATGCTTTTGGAATGCTTAAAATTAGCCACATGGTAAACTGTCTTAAACAGGATAGTAGCTATTATAGTTATTACATTGTCATTTACAGATATGGAATCACCTCTGACTGGAATTTTTAAACTGGCCAGACAAATAGATAAAGAGCATGCTGTTAAAAAAAAAGAATTAAAAAATAGTTGAGAGTGGATGTAGATGATCAAATTACTTTTTTCAAACTTTGAGACTGATTGCATAAGATAGAGAGATGTGTGGAAGAAAGGTGACTCTGTTTAAGTTAAAATGATGAAATATATGCATTCTAAACATCTAAAAATAAGTATTTCATTCCAAAAGGACCTTTAAGATATGCTTAAACAGTGAGAATTTTTTATATTACACTAGTATTACACTAGTAAACTCTGTATCTATTAATACACACATATATTTCAAAGCACGTACTTTACTATTTCAGTTGTATGTGCGCATCTGATTCCATGACTCTAAAAATAAACATATTATCAGGAAAAAGTGGTTTACCTTTTTGCCTTACATCCTCCTTTCTTCTACAATATTTATTAATTATTTTATTAAAATGTTTTCTCAACTTTTCAACTCCTGCTTTGAATCTACTCGATCCAGTAAATCAACAGAGATATGCTCTACAACAGTAAACTCACCCCTTTCCCAAGATTACTCTGAATCTGGATATGAAAATTATTGTTTCTAGCAAAAACTTTCTCCCTCTCCCATGTAAGTTCTGAAGTCTTTCATTAGGAACCAGTTACATACAAGTTCATCTTAGAAGATCTGCATCTCATCTAAGCAGAGTCTAAATTTACTCAGCTGTGTCTACACTAGAAAGTAATTTGTTGCAGAAATGGATCAAAGCACTTGGTGCTTAGGTCCATATGCTTACACTATATGCACACACCATAGTTTCTTCTTCAGATTAAAATCAGTCTGGAGCATATCTCCATGGGCATTTTGCTCCCAGAAAGAGTAGAAGCACTTTCATGTGTGCCCAGACGGCAGCATCATGTTTAGACCCATCAGGAAAGAAGTAAGGTTTTGCTCACCAAACTGCCCTGCAAGCTGAGTCAGGGTATGGGGTGCAGAGTGGGAGATCTCCTTCAGAACCTCACTGCTGCCCTGTGCCAATACCTTCATGTGGATACACTGTATGGTCGAATGAAATTCCCTTAGGGTGTGGTGAATTACATTCTAATTATGCTTCTTCATGTCTGTAGAATATGGAGGAAGTAAAAAATACCACTTTTAAACCAAAAAAATAGTCCATTTTTAAGGTGGTTAAAGTCAGGTAAGAAGCTACGTATGTTATAACCCTTCCTGTATTTAATTTAAGTGAAGCTTCATGTTCCATATTTCTCAATGTTCCAAAACCTGATCATGTCATTCAAGAGTCCCACTGACTCCAGATAGCCCACTATCAACAGCACAACATAAATTCCTCTCAGCTCAATTTACCCCCTGCCGGTGTTCACTTGCTAGACAGTGTTTACTAACACCTAGCATTATAGTGTACTGCAGTTTTAACTGGTGGGTGGTCCAGTGGACATTTACTTTATCTCTTGCAATAATAGATTTATCTTTAATGGCAAATAATGCTGCTGACTGTAATGTTAGGCTTGAATCCTGGTCAGATGCTTTAACATTTCTAACACACTTGATGTTTCTACCGAATTTTACCAGCTGGAATATTTTAAGTATACTTCAATTCATAAAATTAAACTGTTGCATAACTTTAAAGTCTATTGAGGACTAGTTTCTTAATAATATTTAACTTTGCTTCAGATTCTATTGTGTCATTTGAGAGTTTTTCTCTTTGACTGCCTCGAGTGTAATTAAACCATCCTGATACTTTGGTAAATCTTCTAGAGTTGAATCAATGGATACTATCATCTCCTCTACTGGAATAGATTTGGGCAGTAATGAGATTTTTAAACCTCAATTTAAGCCGTTAAACTCCTTTTCACTTATTTTTAATGGCTAATATATAACTATTTTTACAAGTCTAGAATGATTAATTGTAGCCTGCATATATAAATCAGTTTTAAATGAGCTACCTCACCTAGCTGGAAAATAAGCTGGACATTAATAAATTTTTTCAACGCCTGTAAAGATTTTTCAGGCTGTATTGAACTTTGTGCTGCTGCTGCCAGAACATTCTGTTTGCTCATGAAAGTAATTCTAAAGAAAGTTTGGGTGCATCTCCACTATACTGCAGCTGCAGATCCCACTATGAACTCCCATCTTTTCTTGGGGTTTGGTATATATTATGCATGGGACAATTCAATGTCTTTGAGCACAAGTGTGAACCTCTTCCACAGTAGTTTTATTGGTTTTTAAAAAAGATTATTACACTTTGCAAATATTACCGTGGTTTTTTGACAGTCTTAATTCTAAGGAAATCACCATTTTGTGTAGATGTTGGGCAGTTACATAAGGCCTGTTATAATCATCATTGGTTTAATTATCATTTAGAAACTAAATGCAGTTGTCATAATCACTGGTTAAACTGATTATTCATTACAGGAGAAGAAAGTCATGGTCTGTCATTTCCATTAGATATGTTTTTCAAGGATGAGATAAGCATAAAAATATATGAAAAGACAGCACTGCAGAGGTACTCTTGGAAAGATCTAAGTATTTCCTAACAATCTTTATATTATCAACTCTTAAAAAGTAAGGGTTTGCTGTTTGCTGTTATTTTTAAAAAATTTTTACAACTTGTTTTAGAATTAAAAGATATTTTCTTTTCATAGTTTTTTCACTTTTTACCTTCTATTTCTTTAATTTATTTTTACTACAAGTCGAATTAATGAGTTTCAAAAATACAATATTTAAATGCACTTTAAACTCGGGAGTTTTCCAACATTTAAACTTTTATGTAAGTACCAGTATAAAAAGAAATTAAAATCATTCCCTGTGAAGATCTACTTCTCGATTCTTTCAAGATCTATAGTCTACAATATTGCCTAGAATATTGAGACGTATCTTCAGGCTGAGTATTATGTATTAATTAATTCAGACAGGATCAAAAGATGTCTATAAGACATAGTAAAATCTATAAAACTATTACTGTCAGGAAGACTCCAAGAAGAGTCCATTTACTGCAGTTTTTTTAAACTGTTTATGATCAGGGTATCTAAGGCAGTGACAATTGGTGTTAATATAGAGAGGCTACTCGGAATGGAAAGCATACACACTGATGCCTGCACTTGCAATCTCAGTACTGAAACGTGAAAATTAAAAAAAAAAAAAAAAAAACCCACAGAAAAAAAGCAAGACAACATGAAGCAGACAAAATTTTCCTAAAGGTTTCCTAAAATCGAAAGACTTTGCTTTCCCACAAGCAGAATCTTGCAGTATCAACAATGGACATAGAGCAGAAGACATAACACACATTTCCAAATGAACAACACTTTATGTCAGGAAACGAGAAAAGCATTTCCCAGTCTTGCTGCATGTGTTTGCTGGCACTGTGGAAGGTTTTTTCCACAGAAATGTTATTCCACATGTTGGATACCAAGTACTGAGAGGGGCATTGTTCAAAATTTATATTTCTTGTCACCAACCAAAAATTTCTGACTCAAAGTAACCACATTTTTGGGTACAAAAATATGAATAGATGATACTCTTCTACTGGTATATTTTAAAGACAAACAGCAAAAGCTTAGGTTGCTCACTTTCAATTGCTGGGTCTAGGAGAACAAAAAATTGATTTATTCACTTCTATACTGTGTTATTATCTGTCTGGTGCACAGAATGTTTAGAGTTTCAAATGGCATCACCCTAGGTTCACATGTACTGTAAATCAGACCTGCTATAAACTTATTTCAGATAGTGATTGTATTGACATATATACAAGATAATAGTAGGTTTCTCACATGACACTGTATTAGGTGAGTAGTGTTGGGTTCTAACAATAATCAGATCAATTATTTATATGTAAGCTTCCTAAATACAATTACTTTGGTGTCGCATGCCATTGCCCATTACCTTTACTGGTCTCATTTGACCTGAGAATTTGATTGTCCATTTTCACAGGCTCTGAATCACAAACCATTTGATTCTAATCTGTTTTCCCCAACATTTTAGCTATAAGAAAAACATTATTTTCTTCTACAAATCTCCACTGAAATTTGTCTGTCTGCCACTCCAACTCTATCAGTTGTGGCTTGGCCTCAGGAGCAAACTGCATTCTGTATCTTCACTGAAAATGTCAGCCCCGTGTTGAATATATTAATTGAACCAACTATAAACAATCCCCAATAGCTCCGTAGTTAAAGACATGCCTTAAAATTGATATTTCTGTTGACTGATTAATTGCCATTTGTTTGTTTCAGATGCTGTCCATTCCAAGGAATAGGGCTTCTATTTAGGAACCAAAGCCATAGGGATAGTATATGCCATATTCTTTTTGATTATGAAGCATGGAATATCAAAAGAAATTATTTTCAACATTATAGATATTTCAGAATAAGTAGGATGACATAATAAATGGTGAATTAGAAACATGAGCCAAATTGGGACATTTCTGTTTCTTTGACTAAAAAATATTGTCCTACATGCTTTGCAGCTTGACTGGATATATATATAAAAAATACAAATTTGGTACAGTTCCCCTCAAGATTCTAAAATCAAATAGACTGCAAAACTATGATTTATTGCACAGAATGAAGCAGCATGACTAGTGAAGTGCAACAGAAAAAAACAATTGTTTGAACTATGAATCACAACCCCCGTTAGCATGTTGACACTGCATTATTATTATTACCCTCTTTTTGTAAATATACATAATTCACAGGTTCAGTAACAGGTGACAGATGGATTAAACAGGCCGATGAAAGAGCAAATGGAGGAAGATTTTTTTGTGTTCATGTGATTCTTGAAAAGGATTTCAGTTCCTTTTTCTCTTTATGAGGAGTCCAGTTTTCGTCAGTGTTCTACAAGAGTTTAATCAGAAATATATGACTCTATAGGTGCAAACATTCAAAAGCACAATCAGAAAACACATGGATAAATGTGGACTGAGTACATATGCTTACTAAGCTCCATAAATCTGTTATTTTTTTAGAGGGAAAGAATTTCAAAACAACATTCTGCAGCATTTTATCATGAGGGAGATTTTGCAAAAGTAGCTTGGAAGGCACAATTTTAATTTATTAGAAAGTGGATAAGGGCAGGAGGGCAGACTAAAAGGTCAGAGAACAAGTAGGCAATCAAAGACTGTAGAGCTCATTCTATTCTGTCTTCAGATGAACCAAGTACAAGCAAAAAAAGAGTATACACTTTGCTTTAAAAACAGCATTTACTGCTTCAAACTCAGCACTTACTCTGTTCGAGTGTTAGACCTGTTCCCTCAGGAGCCAGTGCCTGGTCCAGTATTTCTCAGTATATTTGTCAGCAATCTGAAAGATACAGTACAGACCATGCACTAATGCACTCTTTTGTTGATGAAAAGCTGGGGATAGCAGTAATGTCTTGAAAACTGCATGATTTAAGAAAGGGGCAAAGTCAATCACATGTGACAAATAAAGGTAAATGGAGAATGATTTTTGTGAGAAGCAGGGAATATTTTCCTACCACATGTAGTACCAAAGTCAAAGATCAGAACAGAATAATGAAATTGGGTGCTGGAAGGAAGCGTTCTCTTATTACTACTGATTACTTCCTATTACTGCTGATACTGCATTCTGCATTTGGTTTTGATTGTTTTCTTGTTCTTTTGTTTTTTTTCTTATAGAGAAATCAATAGGAATGAGGATATGACGCATATAGTTGGAGAAATTTAATGGTTGTTCTACCTGGAAACTCAAGGAACTCCAGCAGTGACTCAGTTGTGGCTTGAGTTTCAGCAGTAGGTTGCTCAAAAGGTGTGTAGAATTTAGCCTGACAATGCCTTTAATGACTTCAGTAATTTGAGTTTGTCTACAATATCTTCTAGTCACATTTGAGTGGAAGCCACTAAGAGTTTGAAATTCCACCACTTCTTTTTTTTCTAGAGTTCATGATCTACACAGTTAAAAAATATCAGCCTCATTCCATGGGCTGTTTTTTTCTTCCACAGGTAGTGCTTACATTATTTACAACTATTATTGTTGTTGTTATTGTTATAATAATAAAAATAATTATTGTTGTTATTATTATTAGTGCCATCATTATGATCAAGTACATCAAAGTCCTGTAGGGGTACTTTTTAAACTTTTTTTCTGTTAAAATGAAAAACTTTAAGTAGCTGGGGTTTTTTCCATGCAAAGGTACTTCTGCATGATAAATCAATCAAATCGAATCGAATCTTTATCTACTCCTTGATAAGCTGAGTGCAATTTTAATTTCTCACTAAAATCAGATTTTCCAGGCTTCTTATTGTAAAATTCTATTTGCACTCCTAATTTTGTATCTATCCTATAAAAGATGAGATAAAGCAAAACCTATCCAGTACAAGAAGGAATGACAGTTTGACTACTACTGACCTCTCTAATATAGCCACATATTAGGCTCTGTTTAGGATAAAGTTCTTACTTGTAGTCCACATTTTGTTTATTTTGATTGAGGCTTTTAATATCTTTTCAGATAACAAGCCCTGATCCCCCAGTCTCTTGTCACAAAACAAGTGTCCCAACCCAAGCTGTCATGGTGGCCCTCTGCTGAACTGACTCTAGTACATCAATGTCTTTTTTATACCAGGAGGCCCAAAAAGAGGACGAAGAGTTCCATCATTCTCCAGGATACAATCTCCCATTCTGCAGTTATGACTGAAAAGTTCTTTCTAGATTTATGGTCTTGCATTTGACTATAATATTGCACATTTTGTTTAAATACAAAAAGCCAGGGTACCCTGTGCTACTTACCTATCTTTATAGCATCTAAAGAATAAATCAGGTTTTATTATCCCCTATTTATTGCTGATAACACTCAAGCTTAAAAAAAGATGGCCATAAATGGCTGCTTCATAACAGCCCTTTGAACAATACTACTTGTTTAAGTTGGGGGACTTATTTTTTTTAAATCAGCTATTTATCCAATACAGAACTTTTTAGAAACTCTTTTATTGTTCCTACACAAAATTATTTGGAAACCAACATATTATATACTCCTAATCCCTCTGATGAAATTTATTCCATCCATGCCATTTCCAGTACTGGACATATTTAATTCCTCCTTAAAAAACACCGCATATAGATTTTACTTTTTTTTCTGTAAAACCATAGGATCTACTAGTAATCTTATCTATGAGCCTGAATTTTTATTTTGTAGCATATTAAAAAACATGCTGACCTTGAAAATTTAGTTATTTAATCTTAACCATAATTGTAAAAGTAATAAAATACCTCTGGTTCTAAGATGAAGGTATTTGTCTCAAAGTTTGCATCATGAGAAGAGATTTACATTAATTGTTTTGATTTTTGTATGCCCCCCTAAAAATATTTCTTTGGCAATGAAAATTGACTTTTTGAGTGACCATATCATACTTGAGTTCCAGGAATGTAAAGTATTTAATTTGTAAGTACCTTAAATCCCTTTTATTTTGTTGTTAACACAAAAAATATGACCAGCATTAAAATCACATCTGCTTTACAGTTATCTATACTTTTTGTCAGATGTGTCTACTGAAACTGTTTTGGTATTATTTGTGAATGTGTGTGTACATGATAATATCGTTTGCAAATGTATATCCAAGGCATGATCACACAACACGTTCACTATTTACTTTGGAATGTTGTGGTCTAAGACAGGAGCTCATTATTGTGCTTCTACACAATTCCTATATCTCAAAAATTTTGGGATATGCCACATTAAATTCCATGTAGTACTCACTTGTAGTTTGGGTCCACTAAGTAATGGAGTCAACTACTAATTGGAAAATAACTGCATTACTTTGTTTATAGGCTCTTATGTGTTACATTTGGTCAGAATATCCTGGATTAGACTCAGTGATTCTGGGAACTGGACACAGCACTTGAGATATGGCCTCACCAGTACAGAGTGACAATCTCTGCCCCCGTCCTGCTGGCCTCCCTATTGCTGATGCAAGCCCTGATGCCATTGGCCTCCTTGGCTACCTGGGCACACACTGGCTCACGTTCAGCTTATGTCAACCAGTGTCCCCAGGTCCTTTTCCACTGGGCTGCTTCCCAGCCATTTTGCCTCTAGCCTGTAGCACTACCTGGGGTTGCTGTGACCCAAGAGCAGGACCCTGTATTTGGCCTTGGTCAGCCTCATACAACTGGCCTCAGCCCATCAATCCAGCCATTTCAGGTCCCTCTGCAGAGCCTATCCTCCCACAGATCGACACTCCCACCCACCTTAGTGTCATCTGAGAATTTACTGAGGGTGCACTCAATCCTCTCATCCAGATCATTGATAATGATGTTAAACAGGATTGGCCATGGGAGACAGTATCAAAGGCTTTACTGAAGTCCGGGTGGAGGACATCCACAGCCTTTTCTCATCTACTAGGTGGGTAACAAGGTTGATCAAGCAGAATCTGCCTTCCCCAAAACCACACTGGCTGGGCCTGATCCCCTGGGTTGTCCCAGTATGTGCCATGTGATGACACACGGGATCTGTTCCATAATAGGGAAGAATTCAGGGGGCAACAGCCTATCAAAACAAGAGGGAATCTCTAACAGTGAATATACTCTGAAGATCTAAAGAAACACATATGGAGAATTAAAAGTGGCATTCCAGATGTAATTCCATAAATTTTAAGGATTCAGTGTCCAAATGCCAGTGTGTTACATACAGCCATGAGCACGTCAGGTTTTTTTCTGTAAAGCTGGAAACAGGGACCCTTAGCAACTATGAAATATTACCAGCACAATTACTCCTACCAAGCGCATGTATAACCTGTAACAGATGTTTGCGTGTATTGATTGTCTGTCATCACTAGCTGTTGACAAGTACAGGATTAGAAAGGGCTTCACATACTTGAAAAAATGGGTCCACATTATCAAAGCCACCAAAGGTGGAAATCATTCTTTAGAGATTATGGTCCTAATCAATCCATTTTGAATGTGTTAAGAAGTTTACACTTAACATTCTGTCCATGAGTATATTCAAATGCAATAACTAAAACTTCCAAGCCACCCAAGTAACACATTGAAATTTTAAACACACTTTCACATACTTCGAAAAAACATTTTGTTTCAGCCAAAGCTACACAATAGCACAGTATTCAGCCAATGGAACCAGATGCAGAAGAGCTCAAAATTACAAAATTTCGCCTTTATTTTTGCCCCCTCTCTTACAAAACAGTTTAACAATGTGTGTTACTGCTTCACTGCCAGTCTTTGGCATGCAGAACCTTTTTAAATAACAGTGCTAACATATGTTCAGTAGTTCTGAACTGGTTTCCACTGTTAGAAAATACATTTCAATACCTATAACCCATGCTAGGCCATCATGCTTGGAATTCAGTAGTCCCCTTTTCAAACACATGCACAATTACATACAAAGATCCAATAAAGGCTCAGACCTTTAGATTTTCCAAGTGTAAAACCATCTAAAGCATCCTAATGTACTGGGAAATGTAAAAATATGCATTCATACAGAAACGGAGACTTTCACAGGAAGAATAGCCACAAATAAAGAGAAAAGAATTGTTCATTGACATGTTATACCTAAATTTTTAAACTTCTCATCTGGGAGGTGAGCTACTCTCTTTTTCACTGTTGATGAGTGAATCAAGAAAATCATTTGATCAGCTTTAAGTACCACAGAGAGCCAATGCTATCAAGTCTGTAAGAAAAAAAACTGTAAATTTTTATGAGTTTTGAAACAGGCTGAATATTCTGGTCAGCTCTGGGGAGCAGAAAGAGGACTCTCCATTTAAAAAAAAAAAAAAAAGGAATGCTCATAAACATATGCCTTCCTTTTCAAAGAAAACAAAACCTGGCTTATTTTTGAAGGCTTTTCACTTCTCACTTCCACAATTGCTTTCTTACCAAAAAAAAAAAAAAAAAAAAAAAAAAAAAAAAAAAAAAAAGCAATTATAACTGGATTTTGTTTTTGGGGTTTTGGTGTACTATTGTGGGCTATTGGTTTTGGCTTGTCTTTCCACCTTTTCCTGAATCCACACTGTAGCTCCAGTCACCAAAATCTTATCTATATTAGGAGCCATGATTCACAGTTATAATTTTAAATGTTCCTCCCCTGCTATAACTCCCCCCAAAACATTTCTTACTTACTGAAATAATGTGTAAGTAGGCCTCCTACATGCTGAAGTGATTTCATATGACCCATGTGCATTGAATAGCATTCAGGTTATATGACAGAAAGCAGACTTTCTGGCGCTTTAGATGTCTGTCCTACACCAAGGAAATAAACCACATAGAAGCCTCTATTGACACTTTTGTACAATAAGGGTTATGCATCCCTTACTTGTCTTTAAAAAAACATTTACTGTATGGCAACCAAATCTCTTAGTAATCAAAACACTGCTTTATTTAATCAGCATTCAAAGAATTTGGTCAGGAACTCAGTCCACCAAACACCTACAAAACTTCATTTTTACTTTCCTCAACATTTGGGTCATTTACCCTGCTCTTTCCCTGAATATCATCTATGTCCCTTGTGTTATGCCAGAAAGTCACCAGATGTGAGCTATTCTGGAGCAGGTAAGTAAGGCAATATTTTGAAATCCCACTGAGCTAGAAAGGCTCTCCAGTAGCTACATTTCCCTTTTTTTAGGAAGAAGGGACCACTCCCAGGATTTTGTCTGACTGCAATATTGCAGAGCAGTCAGCAGAAATACTATATCCTCCATATTTCAGCATCATATACAATCTATCCAGACCAGAGTAATGCCCTCGCCCACTCAGCTGGTTTAGGGGAAGGTAGTTTGATATACTCTGGGTGCTGCATGGGAGAAAAAACAAAATTCTCAGGAGGTTCACTAACAAACTTTTACTTGCAAACTTTAGAACATTAAGGTAGAATAAGGTATTTAGCAAATTTTAAAACACTATCTGGACAAAGTAAGGCACTTCACAAACTTTAACTTAGCCAGCTTTATCTTATCCAGACAAAACAAGGCTTGCACTTATGAAAGGGGTGTGGAGCAGTGCCCATTCCCCCTATGCAGAGCTCAACCCGTTCCCTCCCCCACTTCCTCGTTAGTTGCTTTGAGCCAGTCAACCATTCATCTGATCTTCTACAACTGGTTTTCATCTAATTTTCGTGCAGCAACTAATGTCCAGTTTTTACAAAGGCACAAAAAATATTGATGTATTCGATACAAATATTTTCTACCATAAAGAAGATAATTGCTACAGTAATTGTGTGAAATCAGAAAGGCAAATACTTATTATAAGATTTTTTCTGCTGCTATTTTTAACCATATATTTATAACTTCATCCACCCTACCACTAAGTTGCCTATGGCAAGGGCACAATCAGAAAAAGATAGGACTTTACACTTTCTGAAATAAGATAACGGTTTTAATATTGGCAATATTTGAGGCAAAAAGAAATGACAACAATGTAAACAGTAAGAAACAAAGATGGTAGATAAATTTGCCCTCCAAACATGATGTTGCTACTTACATCTTGAAAATGCTAACCCCAGAAACCCAAAAGAGTTATCAAAAATAATATAGATGGGTGTATCTTCCCACAAACATCCTATTATTCATGTAATAGGTTAGAAATTATTTTACATGAGTAATCCACTTGCAATTACCAAAATTGCCCTCAACAATCTCTTCTGATATAATTCAAAACAAAAAAAACCATAACAGAAAGGAAAGCAGTTAATAAATTTCAAAAAGAGAATGGGGGATGGGGAGGACAATAGATGTTAACTATACCTGCTGACAAAATAACCAGAAATGGGGATTATCCTGAAGACGGAAAACCTTAGTGCCCAAGGCTTACAAGACACTAATGAAGGTCAGGCATTTAATATTCTGTTCATGACTTACAATAAAATGAATGAGCAAGAAAATTCCAGTTTGTAAGAGTCAGAGAACTTTGTGTCATTCTTAAAGCTGAGAAGTTTTATATATGAATCTATAGCTCTGAAATTTTGCAGGCCTTCACAGTATAAGCCTTCAGTGTAGACAATCTTTTATACAGACTTAACCACAGTATCATTGACTCACTGCATGGTAAAATGAGTAAAAACAATTTTCTATATAAATGCTATGGATATAACACCTTAGTATTACAAATAATAGCAATATTGTATGAGAAGAGAATCTGTAAAGCTGTATAGAATAATAAATGCTGATAACACACATGGAGATACCGTGGGGAAACTTCTAGATTAAAAAAAACCCTTGATGCCTATGTTTTCTCATAAAATACTGTTTACGTAATTACCATGTTGAATTATTCACTAAACGGTGATATTACTTGGTCACAGTAGCAGCAGGTTGCTCATAAATTGTAACTTGCACATCTCCTGAATTCCAAAGACAATAGCTGAGGAAACTGTGACAGCTACTTAATTTTGTTGTCCATTCTCAATTACATTGCTCATAACTGAAAGACAGGGTTGCTGGTTTGAATCAATTACTTCTACTTGTTAGGTTTCCAAAGGAAAAAAACTGCTCTAGCTAAGTCAGGAGAATAATTGTTTTGAGCAGCAATTTTAAGATACTCTTTTATAATTGTCAAATTAAAAGCAAATATCAGTCATGACTGTGATTTCTTATAAAATAATGCATGGCAACCAGTTTTGAGCAGAGAAATCTTATTAATATGGCCAATCTTTAACTCATTTTAAAGATGGCTAAATTGTGGAAATTTTAATAAGTCTTTTCCATTTTCATTCAGGCAAACTCTCACTGGCTTCACTGGCCATCTTCTGTATTTTACTTATTTCTCATTTTGTGAAAGTGATATGAGGAATTTGTCTGGGTTAGAAATGAATGCTCTTGATCAGGATTAAATGTATTTTATAGCCAAGAGTAAATTGGAAATTAATCACTTCTAGTTTTACCTTTATAAAATTTATCAATTCTAATATATACCTAATATATTATTATTTCTATACTTTTTTATTTTTATTTTATTTATTTCTCAGTGTTATGCCATTGTTTATTCTAGTCAAACAAATTTAGTCTTTGTTTTCACCTTCTTACATTGCCTTAACAGTTACAGCTCAGTAAAACCAAAACAAACTGGACCCTGTTAATAACAATATTTATGAGAGTTTCAGAAATGGAATTGTGTCTCTCTGTTAATAAAAGCTGAAAATGCACACAAACATCAACAGAAACATCTGTTTTACACAGAGAATAACATTTTAGATGGCTTGGGTTGTTCAAAATCTGAATACTAAAATATACAGTAAGAATATTGCTGGAGTAGTGTACTGTTATAGAAATTAACTGTTCTGTTTCTTTTTTTTTTTCATTCAAGTGTTAATAGAAAAAGAGTAAAAGGATTAAGCTAGTGCATTCTACTATAAGACTTTGATGTGTACATTTGCAACCAAATCAGCTTATCTTTTAGCAGTGCATTTCCACCTTGGTGCCTTGAAGTGGCTACCTGAAAACAGAGGCTACACAAGATTAAGAGAATAAAAGCAGGTATTTCTTGAAGGGCCATCAAAGGTACACTTTGGGCAGTCAAGAGGCTACACCCAAGATGGACCCCAGATCACGGGTTTTTCACACTTTTATAAGTTTGGTCCATTTGCATATCAGGGTAAATTCTCCAATTACAATCTCAGGCAATTAAGTAATTACCACAAGTTCACCCTCCCATTCAATGGCTTTAGTATATTTTGGGGCCTAGGACAACAAGGTGTCCTTGGAGTGCAAACCGAGAGAGGGTTTGTTATGCCTAACCAGCATGAGAGAACAGAAGCTAACAGGCTGTATGAAGTTTCAGAGTTACATACTAAGCAGTACAGAATCTGAAAAACATAAAAGCTACAGGTATCAATCTTAAGTCACAGAGATTGTAGAGAGTTGCACTTGCAATTCTGGGTTCAAAATAATCGGCATCATACAGATAAGTAAAGTTCACTTACTAAAAGTATCTAGCTTGATTAACAAATTTAAAGGCTGGATATGAAAGAATAAAAATGTCACTGGGGAAGGCATTAATATGGACTGCTATTGGGCATGCTTTATGAATCAATGTTAGATTTAATATTTGAATAAATTGGAAGGTTTTTTATTCTCTACTAACCTAATAATATATATTCTTTATTTATGAGGACTGTATCATAATCTAACATCTCTTCCAGAGTTAGGTTATGTAACAGCTAATAAAAACCTCTTAATAAAAATCTTTTAGGCTAAACGGATAGACACGACGAAAGTAAGAACAGAATAAGATGCTATTCACAATTCTCACACTGTTAAAATTTTCCTGAGATGTTGCTTACACACTACATATTTTTAGATTAATAGCCACTTAGTAGAAATATAATTCATACACAAAGCCACTTCATCAGCAAATATAATTTCATGGGAGACATCAGGGAAGTATTGGGCACTTTCAAAATACTACCTACAGTTTAGTTGCCTGTACTTAGGGTACATGCTTCTGCATGAATGACCCAAATTTTCAATTACTTTCAATTAAAAACCTGACCATCTACTTAAACATAACAGACTCTTTCTCTGGCTTTTGGAAATGAAGAGAATTCCTGTGTTTTATTCTAGCATCTTATTATGGTTAAAATGAAAATAAATTTCAATGTATGCCAGGATCAATACATGAATAGATGCCCTCGTAACATTAATCCTGTCTAACAATGATGATGTGATAGAAGAAAACACTCCACACGTTTTCAAATTACTTCGCTTTTATCTGATATCTAGACTATTACATTTTTAATTGGTCATATTATTGTCACTATTATTATTAGTTATATTATTTGTATACAGAATCTACACTTTCATGCCTATTTCAGCTGTTTAATGTATTTATTCTGCTCCACCACCGAATATTCTGTGGGGAAAAAAAGCTATTTATTTAAGGATCCAAACCCTGTAATATGTTTTATTGCAAATGATTCATTCATAAATCTCCTGTTGAATTTCTTGTTTGTGAGTATTTTATTTTTTTAATATAACAGAACTAAGCTTTCGTATGTCCAGCACTGTATCAGACATTTAGGAAGATGTTGTTCCTGACCCAAGGAGATAATATTTTAACAGGATTTACCAGTGGCATTTGTTTGTGAAGCAAGAATGTAAAAGGACAAGTTCACTTTCCTCCTAATTATTTTTCACCTTTTTCTAAATTATTGATATCTAGAAGATGAGCATAATGATTATTACTAGAACATCAGCAGCTAATCAGGTCTAATTAATACATTCAGTTATATTCCAGAATTGTGTAACCCCCCTTTCAACGTAATTTTTAAGACTTAGATGTGGTATTTCTGTTTTACTTCAAGCTGTAGCAGGTTTTTCTAGTAAGCCACCATTGTGTCCTCCACGGCTGCACATTTTTTAAAACTAAGTTAATTAAGTTCCTCATTATTGTTAGAGCATCGTTCTTTCTGTAGATGCAGATATTCAGAAGGTGCTGTTGTCTTGCTGCTGGGCTGGTTCTTGCTCCTGTTATCTGAAGCACCTGCTGGTTCTCATTTAGAAATGTATTCTTACTTGGCTGTTAGTTTTGGCAACATTCCTGCTCACAAGGTTGTATGTTGGTGTGAAGAGGGAGTAAATATCATGGCTGAAAATAGATTCTGAGGATTAACTTTCAAGCAAATGAAACTGATAACCCACATTCTCAGATGATGACAGTGTGGAAATGGAGTCTGTCTTTCCGTGTCATAAATGCTATGTGAACAACATAGGAAGATAGAATAAATGACCATTTAATTTATGATTTAAATAAGAATTAAAAGGTTTTTTGAATGTAAAACTTATGAATGTATAAATTATGCCATGATTTCTTCTTCCCTCAATGATGCACACAAGAACTCTTTTCAGTCACAGAGCAATGATTCACCACTCAAACAGCGGGAGATGGCTGACAGCAGGAGATGGCTGACAGAAGCTGTAACTTTTTTTCTGTCTGTGTGATCTGGTGAAGAAAAACAACAATCTTTTACTTTTTTACTTCAGATAAGCTGTTCATCTCTTGGTCATGACCATTTGTTTCAAACACTGCTCTCCCAGAGGAAAAGCAAGAGCTGGAAAAGAGGACAACAACCCATACATCATAATATCTTTCCTAAAGAGATTCTGAAACAACAAAGATGAAGCAGATAAATCCAGGTTTGATTATGGCATTCATGAAAAGCTTAAAGGACTCAAGTATCTCACAGATTTAAATTAATCTGGTTTGCTGTGTATCTACCTCTTTAAGAAGCTGGGAAAGGTCTTTAGCCACACAATATTTCCAAATGGCAATGGGGATTTTATCCACAGTTCCATTCTTCCACTATCTTAGGAGTTACAGTAGGTGAGACAGAGAATCAGAGAAAAGCAAACATTTGCTAAGAGGGCATCAGAAAATGTAACAGCCACATATTTTCAGTTTTCCTGATCACATATCAGTTTAAGTTTTGTTTTGCTTTAATGGGGTCAGAAGAATCAGAAATGAAGCTTCATTTGAATATTATTTTCTCTGACTTTACTGATTATTTGGAGCCTCAAAAAAGCAATGTATTTTTGTCTCATCTTTAGGCAGCTATATAATAAGTGAATAATTTGTTGGCCTGCTGGTGCAACTCTGTCACGAGCAATTTAAACTGTAATGTTGTCTTTCCACTAATGCACTCAGCATCTCTGTAATGGCATTCTGCTATTCTCCTGCAACTTTAGACATGGAAAAAAAGATTAATTTTAATTCTGTTATAAAGTAAATTTCCCACAATTATTGTGTATTTTAATATTCACCATGATAACATTGATCACAGCGTTATTTTTTATTTTACACAGGATATATCTGTTTTCAGATATTACAGAATTAGACAAAATTACTTGATTACCATAAAAGGATGCAAACAAATTTTCTCAGGTTTATGCCACAATAAGTACAAATTTTAGCAGAAGGGGATGGTTGCCCGCCTGAGTTAAGATTTCCAGTTGTATTTATTATTCACTGATCAAGTTCTTACTTCATGTAAAGTTTGTATTATAAATAAAACTTGGTTTTAGATTGAAGTACTGCTTTTCAGTTTAGAATGAAAATGAATTTCATTTTTTTTACAACTATATTAAAAACCTTAGAAAACCCCAAATATTTATCTTTTGGAGTTACTGATCTTTTTGAAGAAATATTATTTATGAAACATGTTGGTAGAATGCTAATATTGAATGAAAAGTTTCCCTGGTGGTAATGGACAAAATCCAATGCATTTTTAGGCAATATAAAGACTGAAAAGTATAAAAATCAGCCAACTATTTCATGGAAATCCTGCTGTCTTTATGGGTGTTAACACACCTTCCAAAAAGCCTAACTGAATCTAGACTGAAAATTTAAGATCCAAACACATTTGGTAAAATTTGGCAAGGCAGTCACTACAGAATAAGTAATAGAATAACCACTTCAAATAAGAAAAAACCCAAATCAAATAAAATAATCAAAATCAAACCAAACACTCTAAACTTTTTCAGAAAGTGTATAAAGTCTAGAATACGTATATGCTGGACAACTTAAAATACCTAAATGCTATACACACTAGGATTAGAGGTTAAAGAAAAAAGAAAACAAAAACGTGCAACTTATTGTTACCATTTTAGTCAACTTGGAGTTTTCTTAAAATCAGTGAATAGAAAATTATTAAAAATCTCCAGATGTGACAAACAGCAGCTAACTGTCACCAGAATACCTAATGAATATTGCCATGAAATTTGATAATTTCAGTTACCAGGGTAAAACTCTGAACTGATGAAGTCTACAGCTAGCTTAAAAACAGTAGCAGTGCAAGCTTTTTAGGTAATTAAACCAATTTAATCTTGGATTTGTATCTCCTGTCTGGATTTCCTGGTGACACCTAGGACAAATTCTGAGGTAGCTTTCCCCAGAGTTTTATCCAGTTTTACCTGTCTAGTATAAGACATTCTTGTCCCTATAAAGATATGACTTCACTCCTCTTCCATTAACTCCATCATAAAATCGATGAGGATTTATCTCCCCAACCTGAGCACCTATTTCTTAGAAGATGTAGGGCCTTAATTTTCTTTTGGTCTAAGTAAGGCATTTGCCCTTTTATCCGAAATAGGAGATCAATATGGAATCAAAGTGTCTCCACAACATGATGGGATGGAAGTTGTCTCATCAATTTGTAAGCGAAAACAAACTGGGACAAAACATGGACACACACATGCCCTCACACAGACACATATGAATCATATTACCACAGGATATCTCACACACACACAAAAATGTGTAAAATTTTTATCAGTTGGTTTTATTTATGACATGTTCATCTTATTCTAGAAATCATATTAGTGACACAATAAAGTCATAATAGTTAACCTGAGGCTTCTTCCTTTAAAATGGTCGCAAAATTTCAAACAGGCTACTAGTTACTCCATCAGAGTATTTCCCAAGGAGCAAAATATGACAACCCTTGCACACTGAAAGAAATGAGCTTCACTCATAAATGCTTTGTGTCCTGCAGAGCCATAAATGTTGGTGCAAGAGAAATCTTAATTGCCTGTATTTATTAGGTAGAGTGTTTTGAAATTTTATTTACATTTAAGTTGCTAAAACATAAATGACAATGCAAATAAGAAATGGAGAGTTGGGAGTATTTGACAGTAAGTAGCATTTTATATCTTGTAGTTTTTCATTTTCATATTAATCTTTCTGTTTGATGCCACATTCTTCTCCAAAATTATTTTCAAATGAGAAACTGTTTCGAATCAAATTTTCTTTCTGGAAACCTAATTAAATAATTCTGACCAGCCCCAGATGATTATAACTAGATTAGCATGCAGCTTATCTGCTCCTCAATGACAACTTCCAAAATTTAGAAATTAGAGATGATGAGTAGCTTCTTTTCAAAAACACAGGTCTTCCACTAAAAGAAAAAAACCAACAGACCAACCCCCAGACTTTTTTTAATGGCATTACTCAAAACACTGGAAGAGATACACCTTCTTTTGCTAGGCAGAATGGACTTGAATACTTTTCAGGGTCATGTCCAGTGCTGTTGATATACATATATAGGAATAAGGATTCTTCTTCTGGTCCCCACTTCAATAGATCTGAGGATTTAGCTCATTGAAGGCTGCTAGGTTAATATTCAAATTTTCAATGTGCACAACCACCTACAGCTATTAGAATGCAAAATGAATGCAAAATACTGCAACCTGTAGGAAATATAGAATCCTGATTTGTGTAAGAAATATTACATGAAAGGACAAATATTTTCTTTAATGAAAATCTAAAAATAATATTTTAACTGCAAAAGTATTTTCTAACAAGAAACTGTTTTACTAATATTTCAAAATAAAAGGCATGCACATCCAGAATTATAATAAGCATTTTAATACGTAATCTTATTGACTTCATAACAAACATCTTTATGAACTGCTTTACTTTAAAGATTATAATTCATTTTATAAAAACTAATTTTGTTTAAGCATGGCACACTGTCATTCATAAAAGTGACTGTCAAAAGGGTGAGTTTTAAAGCAATTTTTTTTGAAATCTTTATGAAGAAAACGGGAGAATTGGTTACTAATGGGGGAGGGGAATGGATACATTTTATTTGCTGTGTTTTTCAAAGAAAATATCAACTCTGGTATTCCCTGGTTATACAACACATCAGAGAGATGTGCTGTAAGAAAGAATGCACAGCACTGTGTTAAATATCTTATCTAAGGGGTTTGTTGTTACTTCATTCATTAAGTATTTTCTTTCTCCAAAGTGATAATTAAACAGAGATAAAATGCAGTTTGAAACATGCAGTGAAAAGAACTTTCTCCTCCTAGTTGTACGCACAATTTTTGAGTAGTTGGCCTGGGGGAATTTTTTAACCTTTTGTTTTATCATAAGCAGTTTGACTGATACAACTCCATTACAGAAGAGAAAGGCTGTGATGGTGGAGGTACAGGATTGAGAGACCACAAGGGTGTACCCAACTGTAACGCTGAAACCAGGCATGCTCAAACCAGGTCTTAAAGACACAAATGTGTTTAAGTCCATGCAAACCTAGACATCTTTATTTATAAGACTTATACCCATGTTTCTATGAAGGAGATGAACTGAATTCTTAAGCATAAGTATGTTAAGTCCTCTATAGTTAATTAAGCCCTTCTTGAGGGAAGAAGCGAACAGGAATAAAAATATTGAAAATTTTAACTCCAGAGATCCCCTTCAGTCTTTCTTTGTGAGTTATAAGGGTGAAGAAACAAAGGAACAAATCTATTCCCTACTTCCTTAATTGCTTGTTAAAAACTAAGCAGAAATTACATTGTTCTCTGTTCCACAGCACCTCCTGGACAATCTAGGAAAGCTGGGATTCTGTTGATGCTTGAAAAGGTTTTTGGTAGATGCAGTAATTCCGGAGGGCAGTTGTTGACTGATTTACCATTGTTCACTGAACTGTAAGGCAGCAGCGTTCTTGGCACTGGCTACGTTAGTATAACAAACAGACCCATTTGATGTAGCAGCAGTGAATATTGCATGAGGTTGATCATTAATGGATGTTTTTCAGTTCGCACTGGCAGAACTGTGACAGAACTTGCATGTTTCAGCTAGGTATTAGACATTTCTCATACCACTTGTCCATCTAATCAGATTCATATAAAAGTCAGAAATTTGAATTTCTGCTCGTATTTTGTAAAGCTTCATTTTTTGAGCTAACACATGACAAACACTGTTAGAGATCTGAATTACGGCAGATCAAATGTACATATTTTATTTGGTTTTTCAGTATATTTTTCTACTAGAAGAAAAATATTGTGAGAGAATAACCTCTCTGGCAAATGCACTCTGGAGTCCACATTGATGTATAAATATGAAAAAAGATAGCTTTAATTTGTATTTTCCTCATGTTCAGAAATTAAATTACATCTATAATATTACACTGCAATGGGAAAGATTCTGATAATCCCACTTATTTTTATGTTTAATTTTATCTTTCTTTTTTTTTTCAAGAGAAGAAATAAGTAATGAAATATTTTAACTACAACAACCAAAATAAATGACAACTAACTTATTTTTACATCAGGAATGCCAAAATATTTAAGAGGCCTTATCGGCGTTATTGAACCTCTAGGTTCAATAAGAAGGTTGAGCTGGGTTTGGACATTAGCCTAGTACTTCAGGAATGTTCATTAAAAAATTAGAAATATAGATTTAAATCATGTTTGTCTGAAGAGGCAATTGATCCCAGGCTGCAAAAATCTCTTTCTTCCTGCAACACAGAGATACTGAGGCAAAATGCAAGGACTTAGCAGGCTTCTGCCTAAGTCAAGATGAAATTCAAGGGGATCCTTTTGGATAGGATAGGGTTAATTTTCTTCATAGTAATTGTATGGCGATGGCTAAGCACCTGCCTTCTGATAGGAAGCAGTGAATGAATTCCTTATTTTGCTCACATGTGCATTTTTTTGCTTTGCCCATATAACTGTTTTAATCTCAACTCACGAGTTTTCTCACTTCTCTTTCAATTCTCAACACAACAATTTGAGGGGAAGTGAGCTGGCACTTTTGTGGGGCTTAGCTGCTACTGGAGTTAAACCACAAAAGAGGCAAAGTGAGTATACTTTGATACTCTTTGGCATACCTGGATGCCTGAGTATCATTATTTAACTCCAGACATTTGAGAATTTGCAGAAAAAACATGGAGGTGGCTTTATGACTTTGAATCTCTAGCAGAAATTATAGCTGTCTTGAAATAAAGACATTTAAAGCAACCTAAGTCAGATTTTTATCTGCCAAATTTCATTCTGCATAAAAGAAGTTGAAATGTATCTTTTTCTAGTAATAAAAAGAGACAGTACTGAGAGAAATGTAGCTAACTGCTCCTACTTGCCATCTTATATATTTTGGCCCCATCATCTTGGGTTGTACCATCTCTTGGGGTGAGAAGATACAGCTGTCTCCAACTCCTCTCCTTTCTCATCTCCATTCATTATCACCCCACTGCCTCCCCCAAAAACACTTGCAAACCCTTTGTTTCTGTCAAAATTATCTGTTACCCTAGGTAGCTACTACAGTCTTTGCAAAGCCCCTTCCAATGACATCCTGGTTTGAAAGCAACCGTCTTTGCCTGCTACACAGAACCCTCCATTTGCTCTCTCCATCATGTTAGAAACCTTTTCAAAGGCAGCCCTGAAGTGTAAATGTTCTTTGTGAACATTAAAATGTCATTTCAGTGCTTGTCTGGGTATTATTGATTTCATCTAACAAGTAGGTGTAAGTCTCCAGGGACCAGTGCTGTGTAATTGCTGCTGTGACACAGCCAGCTAACACCACTCTGGCCAGAAGCTTTTTGATCATAATCAATACCGAGACTACTTCTTTCACGCTTAAATTTCCTTCAATAAATTATGGTCATGGATGGCATGAAACTGGCAGGTGATACTATTTCCACTTTGACAGTCAGACCCTCATATCACCTCATTAGGAAGTTTGAAATTTGAAGTGACATGTGCCTCTTTTCCTTTATATCAGCAGCATTTTTTTAACTCAGTGAAAGCTTTGTCTTTTACCCCGCATGTTGTTTGATGTCCTAAATTGATTTAATTTTTCGATTTCAGTGAATTCCTAAAGTTTCCATTTCTATTTAGAAACAATGGGACAAAGTAAAACAGTAAGATCAGTGACAGTTTGATATCTTTCCACAATAAGGAACAAATGAAAGACTATTTCACTTCTACTACACTGATTGGCAAAGGACTTTAAATACAGATATATATCTGGGGAAGTGGAGTAATAAGAGGGTGCTCATGAAGTAGTCATATGTCCTTAGAAGTAAAAGAGAGAAGAAATTGAGCTGTCTAAGATAGCTCTTTTTCTCCAAGATAGAGATTGGAGCAAATCTGATAAATATGTGTGAGAAATTAAACTTTTATTTTTCTCAGTAAATGTCTGCTAAAATTTTTTTGTGTATTCAAAAAATCTTTTTTTGTTCAGAATTTCACATTATGTCTCCCGAGTCAAATGTGAAATTCAGGCAAACACACTTGTTTCCAGGCATGCTTTTAGAAGAAACATTATGTTCCTGAAACAAAACTAGTGAAATGAACACAGAGCATCTTTCTTTTCCACAATCTATCAAAAAGAAAAAGACTGAAAAACAACATGGCAGGACATACGACCTAGCAAATTCTAAGCTTTTGATGTAAAGCTCTCATGACAGATTGGTTGATGAATCATAGCCTTTGTCTCTGGATTCAGACTGGACATATCTAAGGCTGAATCCTAAAGTTAGGATTAACTTTAACTCACACTCAGCTCTCACTAGAGTCAGTGGAGAGTGATGAAAATATGTGTTGTTCCAGATACCCATGATTTTTGACTGTCTTGACTGATAAAGGAGCCTACCTTGATACTTACCCTATTTCAGACAAGGATGGGTGAACCTAAACATTTCCATTGCATCAATTGCAAATTTGGCAGTGGTGGGGAGGTGTGCTGTCTGTATTTGAGCTTTGAAAGGGTTATCCAAGGTTACAAAAATAAAAGTACCAGTGAATTTACCCCTTCTTTCACCACACATTACTTCTAGAGCAGTAAAGAACACCAAGCAGATTCAAAACCCTCCATGTGACCTGATCTTCCAAGCTCCTTCACAGCCATGATAACTAACATACAAAAAATAGGTATATGTTACATTTAGAAAAACAAAAATGTTCCTTCCTGCTGCATTGCAATACTGCATGTAGTCTATCAAACAAACAAAAAAAAAAAAAGTGACTTCTTTCTTAATTTCTTTTTGAGACATAGAAATAAGCTTACAAAGCATCTTTTTAGTTCTTGACTTTTTTACTCGTGGATAATTAGGCATTCTTATTGCACATGCCAATTCATGGCTGGGCAAGAATTAACACTTCTAAAATCAGAAAAACTTCAAATCAGACAAGAAAGACGATAGCTTTTTTTAAGATTTGATAAACACTCTTCTAAAATACTACACCTTTTGTCAGCAATGTGAGGATCTGAACAACAGGGACCTATTTTCAACTTTGGAACTTCAGTTTTTCATTTTTTGTGTTATATGACTCAAAGTCTGGCAAGATGCTGGGTTTGTATAGGACTGAAGAGGAAGCCAGTATTTAATCCATCAGTGGGATGTCCCTAATAAGATAATGTCATGTTTAATACTGAACTTCTTGAATAGTTGATGGATATTCCTGCAAATAGAGCATTGTACATGTGATGCACTTATTTCTGCTTTAAAAGAACACACAGTGAGAAAAGGGAATGTGGATAATTTCTTTGACAAATTCCAAGAGTTTGACACAGTTATGCATGTACTTCTTTTATCTATAAAACAATGGAATTGTGATTTTAGCCTGTCAAGGTTACAACATTACAGTTACTAATACCACTTTGCTATGTCACAGAATCATAGAATATGCTGAGTTGGAAGAAACCCATAAGATTTATCAAGTTCGCTTCCCTGGTCCTGCACAGGACCATCTCCTAGAGTCACATCATGTGCCCGAGTATTGTCCAAATGCTTCTTGGACTCTGTCAGGTTGGTGCTGTGACCACTTCCCTGGGGTACCTGTTCTAGTGCCCAACCACCCTATGTATATCAGACTACTGTACTGCTGGAAGTAATTTCTAATACTTACAATTCAATAAAGAGCCACAGTGCTTAGAAGGGCCTGGTTGCAATTCTTTTCTTTGAATCAGTTTTAGCTTCTATCTTGGGATTTCTTTGTTTAGTATCAACTAGTGGGAGAAATAACTGTATTGTCTCCTCTTTGCAAAAACTATGGGGAAAGTAGCTCAGCAACTTCAGTGTATTGCGTTCTTACCATCTTCCAAACGTACCCATTTGGCAATGCAATGTTGCTCATAATTGGATACTATTTAGTACATTAATTCCATTGGGAATTGCTGATAATTATATCCCAGCATGATTTCCTCAAAGATATCACACAGACCCTTGATAAACAGCTGAGGAGAAAAATCAGGGGATTAAGTGTAATTATAGCAAAGTGGTTTGCTGCTAAAATAATTGAATAAAAAGTAATTGGATTATGTGTGATCTTCAGCAGCTCATAGAATTTAGACATTAATTAAATTATCGTACTTCTCATTCAAAAATTGAGGGGTGGAATATTAGCTATTTTGACACTAGCAAAGCAGTAGAAACAAAATGCAAAATATTTGTGCCGAATGTGCTCACTGTTGCTATAGTACAGAAACAAAGGCCCAGTTTGATAATGTTGAACTTCTTATTTTTATTTTCATTCTATTTAACTATTGCTCCCTGATTGAAAAATTCATAATAACAGGCAAAAGAATTTTTCTTGTTAAACAATTAACAATATTACACCCAATAAGAACAGCCTGAATACCTAATTTTGTCTGAAAGTATTTCAAATGGAAATATGTGTTATTTCCTAGTAGAAATTAAATTGTGTAGAAACCAAGTTTGACCAAGTAGAAAAAAAATTAACCTAGTAGAAAAAAAATTAAAAATCTGGTTGCTTTCCTATATTATTAGACTGTGAATATGCTATGTATAAAATACTATTATTTTTAAATGTACTGTTAATAAAATGTATATATTTTTAATTCATTTTCCCCAATGAAATATTTTTTGGAGGAAAGAAGAAAACACTTTTTTAACCTTAAACTGACATGAAGTCTAGAAGATAAATACTTCCTTTAAAAATGACGCCTTTAAACACAAATTTAAAAATTTGTTTTTCAAGGTAAGATAAATATTAAACAAAAATACATTTTCCTCTATATGCATTGAAATAGCATAAAAATAATAATAATAATAATGTGATTGCATTATTAGTTTAGACTACATAATCCAACACAAATGCAAAAAAAATCTCAAAGAAAGATTTAACTTGAGCATTCAGAGAAGCAAATATTTTGTGCCTGTATCAAGTTGTCTGTATGTATATGGGTACTGAGGTTTGCAAACATCACGGTCATTCTTTAGGGGTTCATTGCACCTTCATGCCATTCTTTATGCCTACCCCTAAATGCCAAAGTGTGCATGCAATGTGTTATTCTAAAAGGATCATAACTTCAAAAAATAACTGTCTGCCTTTCATAAAGACTCAGGTTTTTTATATTATGGATGCTGTATATTCTGATGGATAATCAATAAAGGCAAGGGTAAAAGGTAATGTTGTAGATGACACCATTTAGCACTGAGAGAGGGCCATTGAGGTACTGTTGGAAAAAAAGAATAAAAAATATAACACATTCAAAGCATCATTCAAAATGTACATGTTGTGACCTCTGTATCTGTGCAAGTCTCTAATGATATAATGAACTGTCTTGGCTGAAGCAGTAAATAAAAACTGATGGAAGGTAGGGCCATGAAACGTAACTGGGAGTGGAGGCAATCAGGATTTTTGGATTAAAAAAATTTTTCATTGTCTCTGCCTTATTCTGAGGAGAAAAAGTTAAGTGAGGTGGACTCGACATGAGTCCAACTGGAAGTGCAGCAGCTGAACCCAATGGCTTTCAACAGGAGTCAGCTGCCTGCCACTGAAAATAATTTTTATTAATCTAAAAGGAAATCTACTATATTTGATATTCTCAGGCTCATATTCAAAGCTTCTGTGAAGAGAGCCCACAGTGAATCTATCAACATTTCCATCACATCTATTAGCTGGTATTAAAAACATAATTAAATGTAAAATGTCATTCCAAGTTATATAATGAATGCAAATATTTAATTCACTTTATCATTAATTTGCCTTACTTGATCCATATTTCTCTTTTTAATGTCTCTTTGGTAATTCCAGCACTGGAAGCTCAATATCCAGAACTCATCACCAGGCTCAAAGAATTTCCCTAGAGCTGACCTGGCAAAGAATCTTCCACAGTAATTGTCTTAAACAAGGTGGGTAGGCCACACCAAGCATGTATGCTGAGTTTCTTAAGCATGATGTGGTGCCCTAAAAAGGTTAAACTGCCTAAACTCTTACCCTGACTTATTAATACACATAAATGCATTGCATAAAATAATTTAGAGAAAAAATCTGTATGAGCACTGTTAAGCTACTTTAGTATCTCCACGTGTGGTTTCAAGTCCATCCACATCCTTCCAGCACTTTGTTTTAGGCTCTTGACATCTGAGTTTTACCGACAGATAACACCATAAGTGTGGAAGAGGAGGTACTGTATAGCTTGAGAACTATCAAAACCCTCATTAAAAAATAGGTCATATTAAATATAGTAGAGATAACAAACACTGACCAAAATCAAGTAAGACCCTAAAAGCCAGAAACTGAGGTGACCGCATGCAATCACTTCTGAGAAATGGAGCAGTTAAACTGATTTAAGAATCAATTAAATTTACACTATAGATACAAGACAGATTTCTCATTGCATGATACATACATAGAAAGCTCATTATATAGGAGTAGACATTTCAAACTGAAGTGAAAAAAGAGTTCATTTTCCTTCATCAGTCTCTGGTCACATAGTTGAGGGGGAGTCAATGTGGGCATTTTCTCTGGAGTCAAATTTGTCTAATATTTCTAACGTGGTGAATAAGATTTCAAAGTTTATGCCATATTCATATGGAAGTGCCTGCAATGAAACCCCCAAACTCTCAAAAGCCTGTTGTTCAATTTGTCAAGCAGAGCTTCTGAGAATGTTGCAACAGTCCAAGTGAGATATAAAAAAATGCATTAGCTTTTCAGAAGCTTATTTGAAATACAACATAAAACCCACTCAGAGTTTCTCAGAGACCAGGAGTTAGATTTAAGTATTACTTTGAAGATCAATTCAGGGATGAACTGAGAATAAAAACAATACACCTGGATAACATTAAATTTTTACAGATATCATTCACCAAAGTAATTTCCAAAAATAGGTACAGTTGCAATCTTTTTAGAGCCTCATGGATGTACTTCAGTTTTAACTGAGTTCAACCCTTGAAAACTTTTTTTTGTTGTCTGTATTTTGATGTTTATTAAACAAATCCTCAAATACAATCTCATTCTATTAAAATTGTCATTAGAATCCGATGCAGGATATTTGATATCTAATCAACAATGATGATCAAATTTAACCTTTAAAACACTTCTTCACTATCCTCTACAATATTCTGTGTTTATGCTTGGGAGGTTGAAACACACAGAAAGTTTATATATTTAGCCAGTAACAGAAGGTGATGGTTAAGTACATGAAATACTGTGTGCAAGTATTAACATCTGTGGTCAGCTTCCATTCGGAAGTGGTTTTTGTTTAGAAGACCGTAAGTAGCTTTACTAAGAATAACAAGTGAACTTTTCCGCATTGCTCTGGAATTAAAATATGTAACAATATCACAGTTATAAAAGACATCAGAAAAGGGATTAGATGAGAAAATGAAGAAGCAGCTACAATAGATAATTTTGAATTCCTAACTATTTATTCTTCATGATCAACTATAAGTATTTATATAATTTTCATTACTTTCTTTAATTTATCAACTATTTTGATAATTTAGATAAACCGGCTTTGAGAACTGTGACCTTGCTGAGCTTATAGCAACCTTTACAGTTGAGTTATCACCTCCTGAAGAATGGCATTATAATGAAACTGCTGACACAATCTTTACAATAGCAATGCTGCTGTAAGGAAATTTATAACAGGCAATCAAGCCTCTGGGATATCTCAGGCACTGCCATCTCTTGATGTATTTCTTGGTACCAAAATGATCAAAATAGTGACAATTAAGATGTTTATAATATTGTAATAGCTTATAAAAGCAATGCTGGAAAGAACAATGAAGAAATTTAATTTTTAAATTCTTTTTGTTGTTTCTTTGGGAAATACAAAATTTCATAATTCTTCTTGAAAAGAAAAGGTAAGAATTGAATTAAGGAATGGTGATCCTTGAAGACTACAATTATCTTTACCTCTTATTGCCACCAAATGTGTCATGGCCTAACATATCAAACCACCAATAAGATCTTTAAAAAATAGAAATCAAAGACATAAAATTCAGTATTATATGTGTCTTATGACTTATATATGACTTAGAAGGAAATAAGTACCAATGCAAAAAGGAGGAAAATGTTAATCATATGGTGATAGCCTATCCTTTCAAATACTTCATAGACCAATACTTGGCATTGCAGGGTCAGCACTTATGCAAGGTTCATGTTGTACTTGTTGGTTAACTCTGAAGACATATCCTTACAGGCACTTCCTTGTCACAGACACTCAGGTTGAATAATCTGAAGACACTGCTGAACTTCATATAATATCCTGAAAGGTCCACAAAATTCAACCTCATGGTGTGCATCTTTGCTTTTATAACAGATCCCCACAAACTACAATCAAGAAATACTACCGCATTTCCTGAAATGCTTTGTCTGACATATATTCTGTGGTTTTGTATAAGGATACAGCTTTTAATCTAGTTATGTTGCATGTTTTGGGTGTGATGTGACATTGTCTGCCTCATGACCCTGCCAAGTATCAAGTAACTGTCATATAATTTTTGAACTAAATCAGCATATTTCCATTTCCCATTACACAAACCTTATCAAATTCCTAACCCTGAAGTAGATCCTGAGGGAAAACCAAAACAAGAACTGCAAAAAGATATTGTATGTAAATAGCATGGTTATTTTTTTTCTTTGATAAATCAATTTATACAAAGTTGAAAGCCATCATGTTAGCAAATGATAAACATTCACCATGCCTAGAAGGTAAGAAAGCAATAAGAATGTCAATTGTATGTAGGGAAATAATAAATGAAAAAAAAACCTTTTTCTCGAAAATTTTTGAGACACAATGCATCAGGTGAAGCAGAGCAAATGAATGCTACTAATGGCTAGAATAGCATAAGTGTAATGGGTTGTTGGGTTTTTGCCATGCACTGAGAAGGTACAATAGTATAAATATTTTTCCCTGAAGAAACATTGACACGTTTCTTAAATCATGCATTTATTATGGTATTTGAATATTTGTAATATGTTCCTATCCTAAGAAGTGAATACGTACACAGTTATACAGTAAGTAAGTAAGAAAAGGCAAAGTTTCAGAAATAAAGTTCTGAGACTAATCCTACCTTAAAGAGAAATATAATAATTAGCTCCCTAACTTTAGCTAAAATGCTCCAAAGTACACGTTTTATTTATAGGGGGTAGGGGGATGAAAGGATTAGTAAAATCAAAATTCCAAAAATCTGTAAGATTGACTATTAATAAAATTGTTGAATTGAATAGAATTTCAGTGAAGAAAGTAAAATCAGATAACTGGCATATATAGAGGTAAAAGATCTAAAGCTTTGCCCATTGGTATTCTGCCTGGTTAAAGATGAGATAAAAGTTAGTTTTTCAATGTATTTCAAGAAGTAGCTGAGATTTCACTTCAAAGTTAAAAGTTGAACAAGCAAAAGCAAGTTTCGTAACTGAAGAAAGAATATTCAGAATAAGAGACTTACTCTTGTTTGTCACCATGGTGAACCCTTAAATTCACATTTGGGAGAAACATTGCAGTAGATAAGTGTTATACTTTGGCTTTTGCAGTCCCCGAGGACATGTCAGTATTCCCAGGAATGAAGCAAGAAAAGATAGAACCCATCTCTGATTCGGAAATAATTTACAAAATGCTAGTTTACTAGAAACACTCACACACTAATAGCTCCTAGAACGGCCGTGTGGGGACTCATTCTGTTTCAGCTCAGAGCGTGAACAGCCCTAGCTTGCAACCTTCACACCCTATAGACATCCAGGGAGAGGGTGATTGACCTTGCATGATTTGCCATTCACAGCCTTTTCTACAAGACTGGAAGAACAGACTACATTCCCTGTCCACAGAAGAGCTGAATGCATGATGGTGAGAACAGCTTCAAGAGCACAGGCCCTCTTTCCCACAGAAAGAGATGATAGGGTCTTTGTAGACTCAAACTCGGCTTGTGAAAGCAGCTCAGTTTTATGACGTGTTTCAGGGAAAGGTAATTCACAGAGGGTTTTTTGAAGGTATTTTTGCTTGTTTTATTTATTTGTTTGTTTTTAATGTTCCCTCCTGCTCTGTATAAGGGAAAAAGTACCTTGAACACAAATAATGAGAACAGGCAAGTAAGCCACTAGTGATGGTGGGTTCAGATAAGCAGTTATCCATTTGAAACTATTCTGCTGCTGACACGTGGTTGAAGGATTACCTAAGAGTTTGCCAGGAAAAATCTTATATGTCTAGGATTAAGTGAATCTTGGTCTATACCTCTACAAACAGAAGCACAACTGCAAACTTATTTCTGAGTCTTTGTCATTAATACATACCTGTCTGTTCTGTTTCATCCTCCTCTAAAAGACTTGAGAAAGTAGACAGTAACACCAGCCTACTAAGGAGCATATTTCATTTCTGAAGTTCTGAATTAGGTAGACAGTTGAAGTAACTGGACCTTTTTTTTCCTCATTTAGCAAACACTCTCTTGTAACAAAACTTCAGTTTTACAAAAGAGGCCCTGACATTTAAAGTGGATTTAGTCATTAGTGCATGTGTATTAAAATCTCTTTCTAGGTTTTGTTTAGTAGCCCCAAGTTTTCATGACCCTGACATGGGCAAGCAGAGAGCAAAGTTCTGTCAAGTGAGAGTAACTCAAGAGCTTTCTGTATGTCCACACTTACTTTTTCTCTCTACCTCCTTGGAAAAATTGACCTGAAGCATTAGAACCAGCATTTCTTTTGTTTGCAGTGGTGGGTCAGAGGAATTCTGTACCAGACTGCCTGAAAGGAAGACTTGGCTCTTCTTGGTATAGTAGAGCTGAACAAAAGGGAATGGTTAAGTTTCTTTGTAGAGTTTCTAGTGATTTTTTAGGAGTCTGATATTTTCCATGCCCTGAAAATATCCAAGGACTGAGAACTTCATGGATGAAGCTGACTGTCACGCAGTGCACTAGCAGTCTCCATTTGAGTTACACTAAAAAGAATGAAAAAAAATCATATTCATAATTTATGTGAGCAAACTGGACTGATTATTCATAGTACAGTGATTAGAGAGAAAGAAATACAGCTTCCATATAGAAAAGGAGACCTAGTAATTATGCCTTGTGAATGCATGAAGTCTTCTCTATAAAAAAGGAATGGAATGATTCAGAAATGAACTGAGACATTTACGTGGGTGGCTAACTGGTGGGTACAAATGAAGAAAATAACTAATGTATGTAATGTACAGATCTGTATTTTTTTCTCACTAAACATAGCAAAACTTTAATGATAATTTTATAATAGAAAAACTATATATGTAATAAATGAGTCCAAAGAGAATTAAGAACAGCAAAGTCTGAATAAAATGCATTGCAGCATTAGCAGCAGGACAATAACTGTAGATATGAATAGAAAAATTTAAGATATAGAAGACAAACATGAGGTTAGCTTCAAAATTCAATCTTCATTTTGCTGTTCCAGACTCTTTCTAAGTCAAGAGTTTGACTACCTCTCTGTCTGTCACTCTCCTTCAATAACTTCTGTTAACCCGTTGAAAATAAATCCAAGAAAGGCATTTAGATCCTGAAAGATATTAAAATCTCATACTTTTCTTTCACAGTACAGTGAATGAAATTATCTTTTTAAAGCCTCCTGGTTGGTATAGCCAACCAATAGAAAAATTCTTTTATTTGTTACTAGAGACTGTAGATTGTGTTCTTTTTAAATAGTCAGATGAGCAGGAAAAGAAAAGGTGTCTTCTCTGAAGGGTATGTGGGTCAACTGGAGAAGATCCCTCGTGGAAGAGATGGCTCTTTCCCTGTAAGCAATGAGAGCTGAGAACAGACAAACCAGAATTCTCCAGCACAACCTGGACTGAAAGACTCCAAAAAGGGCAGAGAGCAGACATATGGTCTAACTAACACTAGCACAAAAGTGATTGTTCAAAAATCCAGATGTGATTGCAAAATGGTTCCAACCATTTTCAAGAGCTTTTCAAGGACACGGTAGGAGAAGGAATGTTTTTTTTCTAAGGCCTTTCTATCTTATCAGAGCCTTTAAGTTATCCTTATTCATAAGGTTTTTCTCATATAGATTGTGTTAAATTAAATGTATTCTAACCTCTAACTCCTTTCAGTGTTCTCAGCATTTTGTAAAAAGGTGACTATGGCAGCAGTCTGACTGAAAAGCCACAGAAAAAATAGTTTGGAAGCTTTGCAAACAATATATTTCATATTATTTAACGTAATTTTGCAGAAGGATTCAGCAACTAAGTCCTGGCAGAACTGGCATTCCGTGGAAAATTGTAAAGTGCAACATATCAGCTGGTCACACACACAAGTTGTAAACAATTATGATAATTATCTTTCCTTCTAGAGCTGTGTTCATTTCTGCTTCAGGATTATGAGAACTATCAACATACAGGGAGTAAAATACTTCCACGATGTATGAAGAAGAGAAATCACATTGCCTGAAGTAGGGTTAACTAACAGCTCAGGTAGAAAAGTATGGTTAGCTGTACATGCACAAGTTTGTACTTCAGAAACAAATTTCATTCCAAGCAGAAGTGTGTCACTGAAATAGTAACCAGCATGACTCTGTAGGGTCTTTTCAGTGCCTTTGACAAGGTGGCAAGATTGATAACAATTCACTTCACCCTGAAGAAAGTTCCCTGCCTATAATTCCCTTCAGGCATCTCAGGGGAACTGCAGAGCTCCTATTTGAAGGTGTGTCCAGAGGCAGTTTTTTGGATAAAGATATGAGGTTTTCACTAGCAGATATAATGGCAATATTTGAGTACCTTTTGAATCTTTTTTTTTTCCCATATGCAAAATATTGTTATGATAAGATCTGTAGCCATTTCTCTGGAGTTTTGAGTATATTCTGTTTATCATCTAATAGTACATTCCTTTCTTCTGGAACCTAATGGAATCTCTGACACATTTTGCTTCAGAAATATTCTTGTATGCGGGCCAGAAATAGACATTTTGAGTTATGTTTTGCCCCAGTCAACACAACCAAGTTACAGGACTTTTACAACTCAAATTCTGCCTCTCTCTCTCTTTTAATTGGGAATCAATTCTTCCTCCAAAGACACAGGATTTGACAGAAGCTTTATTTCCAACAACATGCCCCTTGTTCATTCAATCTCATGATCTGACATTGCCATTAGGCTGTTACCCTTTTTCTGCAGCTCCCCTTTTAACTCATGTCTTTCAATGTACTGGCACCACCCTTCACCCTTGGAATCACTTGCAAATTCCAGGACTTAAATTTCTGAGCAAGTTACTGCAGCTGAACTTTGTCTGATATGCAGAAACTATTCATTTGTACATATTTTGCATGCAGTAATGCAAGTTAATGCATTTAAGACGCTGTAGTACTAACGTTGTTTTATCCATTTTCGTTGTTAAATTGCGACACTTTACTCCCCAATTTTAGGGATCTAAAACTGTATACATATAGGTTCATTTGATGTATGATACTTTTTTTAGTATTAAAAATGGATCTAGACTTTATCCTTTACTAATTTATTTGAATCAAGTACATAACAACCTTACCCATCTCATTTGAATGGTAACTTGTATTTCTCCTCCAGACTCTAGTTCAGATTTTGAGTGCTAGAGAACTCATTGTCATTTTCATTTTGAAGACAACAACTGGGATCTAATATTTCTGGTTGCAGCATCTGTATGTGGATTGTCTGAACTAGATCTAAAGAAGTAATCATAAAAATTGACTTTTAGAAATAGGAGATCAAGAATCCCTGTGCTATGGATAGTATATGGTAATTCATGGTTGCTCTGCCTTCTGACCTACTACTGTTCATTCCTGTCAGTCCCTTACAGCTTCCCAATAGTACAGACTTGTTTGTTAACCTCCCATATCTTTCTGCCGAATTTTGACTCATAGAAAAATACAGCACTTCTTTTTAACTCTTCCCACTCCTCTACTCTCATTGGCATTATTATCCCTTTTGAGGTGTTATTCTAAAGAGGCTCCCTACTTTGTCTATGACAAGAAATGCAGTGCTGCATCAAATCATTAAATTTTACATTAAGTCATTTAATGCATGGCTTCAAAGTGCTACTTTGATTATGTGTATCAGAGGTTAAAATACAAAAGAAAAAGACAACATACTCTGTACTAGATAACTTAAAAGATTTTGCTTTCCATCTGACTGTGTGTGCAACCATAATTTATAGGCAAGAAGCCTATGCAAGGTAAATAATAACCATTTGAGAAGGGTCAGTCTTAAGGAGAAAATCCCACAGTTTCAAACCCTAAAATTTGAGCTTTGCATCTTTATTTACCAGGAGTAATAAAATAACCATTCTATACTTTTTCATCTATTTGAATGCGTGACATTGCTGAAAAAAATTACACTGTTAAGACAATGGAGAAATGCTGTTTAAATCGCACTTAGATCTCTCATGACCCTTCTTGAAAGAGTACTAAAAAAATCCTCTTTTCCTTTCAGGCAGTCTCCAAATCTGCACCTAAGACATTTAAGCCCTATGACACGGCATATAATACAGGGTAAAGCACTTTTTTCTTGTCTCTGAATTTCTGGAAAGCAGATTCCATTCTTCTTTATGGCTCAAGTTACCACTGAACTCGTTCATTAAAGTTACATTTTAAAACATTGATAGTTAAGTCTATCTTTAATATAGTATGCCTCTTAATTCCCTCTCCATTTGAAAATTATTTAATAGGCCACTGTTTAGCAAGGTGTGTAATAATTTCCTGCTTTGCTCTTGGGCTATACATACATTCCTTACATTTATCTCTCTAACTACAGAACTCCAGTATTTATTATAGTCACATAAATGAATTTACAGGGAAAAAATCCTTAGTGTAAATTAAATTTGCCACTCCTCGAAACTATTGATTAATTCGTGACCCACTTTGTGAATATCTTACGGCATTAGTTGGTCTCCAAAAACAACAAACATGTTAAGCTTTGTGAAACTGGAATGATGCATAAAACATCATTACACAAGTTGTCCACTATCATCTTATAATCAGAAGCATTTACATGAAATATATTGTCTGAAAAATCCATACAAACTTCTTATTATCCTAAGAAGGTGGTTAGGTATTATTACCATTGTTATCTGGAAATAGGGTCAGCATTAGCTCTCCATGTGTGGCCGCAGCTCTTCTGTAAGACACAATTTTTAAAAAAATGCTGACTTGGACACTGTTCTAGACAAAATTTATGAATTTTACACATTTCCCCAAATTCTGTCTGAGCAGATATTCCTGGGACTGGATTCAAAAAAGGTAAAAATGGTCAGCAGGAATAAACCAATGGCACAAATGGAAGAGATGAAAAACCAGAGGAAATCTTTATGCCATACCTATAATTATTACCTTGATTTTTATAGACTGTAGATAGATCTGAACATCAAAGGTTAGTAAAAGAATTAAATACCAGTGTTGGTCATGAAAGAATTCAATTTATTTCAGTATCTCAAAGCACCTTAACAGTTTGTTGTTGTATTTACAACGGAGTAGCCTGTCTCAAGATCTTAACTTTGAGCAAAACTGCAACTAAAAGTTTATCCACTGAATTATTGAAACAAAGATTTGCCTGTCAATCTTAGAGCTACAAATTACATCCCAATTTTAGAGAGTATCTTCACATCTCTAGGGCTTTGGGCTTAGCTCACAGACGTGCCTTATGAACCCTTTATCTAGAGGGCAGGAGCAAAGATGTGTTATGGAGTGGTCATGGAGGTACTGAAGATGACTATGGAATGATTTAGTGATGGAAATAATCACTGGATATTCTTTGGTACTCACTCAGGTCTTTTTGATCTGATAATTTTAAGAGGCACAAGAGGCACATAGTTTTGTTGTGTTCTTCATGTCCATTTCTTCACGTGTTTGCCATCATTATCTTATGGGAGTATTAGGAGATGATACTCTGGTGTTTACTACAAGAGAGCCTTGTTAATCCAGAGAGCAGAAAATATTTAAAAATTTTTAAAAATTCAGAGCAGTGGCTGAGTGGCTGAGCAGTGGCTTTTCTAACTAGAGAGTGCACATTTTATAGAGAATCTTACATAAATTAGGAGAGGGAATTATTTTACAAATTTGTGTTCTTGCCTTCTTGTGTTCTTCATTCCACCTGCTTCTTTTTAGAGGGTTTTTATCCCTTGGAGATAATATCTGAATATACAATAAAATTCTAATCAGTATATTTCAAGACATGGCTGTTGCACTGTGGCAGAAAGAGTGAAGCTTGTACAAATCTGTGAGTAGAAGCTGACCATGGGTGCTAAATCTCAGCAGAAGTTGTTTTCTGAAAGATCTTACACCTCTTATTCACCCTTCAGAATGACACGATCTCAGCTCAGAAAGGTTATTCAGGCTGCTAAAAAGTGTGATGCTCTTCAGATTTTAGATCAGATGTGCTGACATGCCATGTCATGCTACCTTTTATAAACCCAAAAAACTTCTCAGGTATTTTCCAGCAGATTAACAAGTTACTCTGGTGTATGTCATCAAAATAAGTCCCTTGCAACCACTAGAGAAATTTGACTAGGAAGCTTTAACAGAGTGTCATGGTACTGTATCTTAAACTGCAATTAATGCTCCATATCTGAAAAATGAAAAGGGTCCTAGTAGCAGTATTTCACACAACCCTATGCCTATCATTGCATATGGCAGTAGAGATTTTCAAACCAATTTATGGGAGTCATAAAATTCTTTCATTTTCTTGGTAAGCATCTAGACATGACAACGGCAAGCTATTATTTCAATAAATAGGAAATCTTTTATGATAAAATTGGGAATTGTTCAAGATTCTTTTCATATAGATCTGTTCACATGAAATGATGTAGATCTATACCTTTCTACTTTTTCTATAACCAAAGACTTATAGCAGGTGTAATTCACTATTGCATTACGACAGTTCATAGTATTGCAACGTTTTGTAAACCAGTGTGTGATCTATGCTCAGTCAGTGCCAAATCAGTGTTCAATCTGGTCTATCAGAGCAATTCTTCTATAGGGATATGTATAATTATAATGACAAGGCTCTTATATTCATATTTAATGACGAAGATACCCTTGCATGTTTTGTGTGTATTCTGAAGCAGCTTGCAATATATGAGATAGACTAAGTCCTAAATGTCATTTAATGGAAAATGTGTGGATATTTCTGCATTGATTTTGTTACAAGCTGTAGAGTCACTTTAAAAAAAAAAAAAAGTATAGAGAAAAGAGAAATCAGACTGATTTTGTAACAGAGCAGCAAGGAATTTCTCTGCAGATTAAATTTTGTGCTTGAGATAGGAAATTTATCTGTAAATTAACCTTGACGAGTTGTTTCACTAATTTCTTGGGACCCTGAAACCTCTCCGGGGAATGTGCAGGCTGACAGGCCTCCCAAACCAAAAGCCTGCTGCCTCCATGCAAACCCATGTCCTTTGATGTCCATTTGAGCTCTGCCCTCTTTTCTCAAACTTTCTGTATGCAAAAATGAAAACCTCTCTCAGCTAAGCCATTTCAAAGCCACAGAGAATGGTTGAATACTATGACAACAGCAAACTCTTCCTTGTAGACACATTGATAGAAGAATGGATTTTTTTCTAGTATTTCACATAAATGTTGTACATCTTCATATACCAGAGGAGTGACATCAACACTGTAATAAATTTAAATTCTTGTGAATATAATAAATGCATTATCTCCCAATTTAGGTCCAAAACATGAATGAAGAATTTTCAATATTAATCTTTCCTTTTAAAATATAGCAGTGTTTTAAAGCCATCCTTAACAAAATAAAATTAAACATCAAGTAAGTTTCCATTTAAAGCAAAACTGGTAACAGAATAATTTTGGGAGTTTTCCCTGCATAAAGCCTTTCCTTTATTACTCTGTCTAGCCACTTATACCAAAAGAGAGGGGATACAAGCCATTTTTCCTAGATTGTAGTGTTCTTTACACTTAAAGAGATAGAAAGCACACAAACCCACTATTTGTTCGGCAAAGCAGGAGGGAAAGAAGCATGATTACAGCCAGTCTCTGTGACAATATTGCTAGCAAATTGAGAAAAAATTGAATGGGCACAGTGATTGCTCTCACTGCTAAGTGACTGATCAAAGCAAGGCTGGGGGCCACTGGAGGAATGACAATAGGCCCTGTGGACTTGGTGTAGATTCGCTGCAAAGACATTTTGGTACACTTGGCTCTAAACAAAGAATTCCACAAATCCAAACACATCTGCATTCCTTAGAATTAAGCACACCAACAATAATTAATTGCTTTGATATATGGATCCATAAATATTTTCCACAAAAATAGTAGCATTTTCAGATGTGCTTCTTTATGGTGCTTAAAATGTACCTAATGTGTCATGTGTGTTATTTCCACAATTTTGATAGGAGCACAAGTCAAAAAACTGAAAAGTAGGTATTCTATTTACAGTATATTTCTGCTTCCAACAAATTGCTATTTCCTGTCTCCTTGGGAGATAGTATTTGCCACGACTTCAATGGAAAGTTAAGGTGATATTTTTCCTTTCATCCTTTCCACATTTATCAACAGGTTTGGTTATTTCTGGAATTTTCTTTCCCTTTTTTAAGTCTATATCAAACAAAAATCATATCTAATGCTGGTGATTAATAATGAGACATTTTATAGTGAAGCCTCTGCAAAGCAGGAAATTGCACAAACAAGCAGAATTATCTGTCACCACATGATAAAATTCAAGTGTAAGAAGCTTCTTGTCAAATACCATTGACAGAAGAAGTGATTGATTAATCTTAATAGCAGTAAAAGTAAGCTATAAACCATTGCCTTCTCTTACAATATAAAAGCCTCTCCTTTTAAACACCGTGATGAAGTGCAGTAAAACAAAATAAAAAATGGTAGTGGAAGAACCAGTGATGTTTCTTCTTTACTCAGAACAGAGTAAACAGTGTGAATATTTTTAATGTTCGCTTCTTGTCAAGGTCAATTTAGTTTTGTTGTTGTTTTTATGAAAAGGCAACCTAGACAAACATAAATCTAGCCACTTTCGTGATTTCTGTAAGGTTACCAATGTTTCAAAATCTCTCTTTAATTCTGGGGCCTGTAAATAGCTTTGGCAATAATTACTTTTTAAATTTTTCATTTAGGCTCTTTAAGTGTTTCTCTCTTTCTCCTGAATGATCTAAAATATATTATCTTCCAGTGGAAAAATGCATAATGCACTGAAATGTGAGTTTAGAGAAGAATTGGATTTTTATTGTTTAAGAAAAAGCTATTTTTAATTTGTTTCCATTCTGAAGTATAAGTAATGTTTTTCTTCAGCTCTTCAGAAGAAAAAAATCCCCCAATATTTTATCAGGCCAAATAGTTCATTTGAAACTCAGAATAATCCTAATTGGATTACTTGCATTACTTCTTGCATTCCTACTTATAACATGTAATAAATTTATATATATTATATTTTTTTTTCCTTTGGTGTATTCAAAGAACTCTTGAGTGGTCATTTAGTGCACATTATTTTCTAAATGCATCTTTGATATGCCCTTCAAAGAGCACTGAAATGTCATGCAAGAACCAGAATGTACCTCAATTCCTTCTTATTTCGTTAATATAATCTTTATTATCTCACAAGTTTTATTGATTATCTTAATTATATTATTTGTATCATTATTCTTTGATGTTACTGAAACATTAAGCTACAAGTTTTTCATACATTCACCACTAACAAAAGAAGAATCAACATATTGCAATTTAGATGCCGCAAATCTGCTAACTAGGGGAGATTTTGTAGCCTAGTCTGTCCTTTTGCACACCAAAATAACTCTGTAAGAAATTCTTGGTTTAGTATTTGAGGCAGGAAAAACAACTCTAGGCCTGGGCAAAATGCTTGCTTCTAATTGATCTTAGCAAAATGCAGGAAGTTGCCTAATTTAATTCTTCAGTATTGCAGAATACTGTCATTTTGTGAGTAAGTGTAAATAATGTATGAACTTAAACTGTTAAAAGACAGTGCAGTCTGAAGACTCCAGTGCCAGACTAGTACTCCTGGTAACTATTCACAACTTTTCTATGAATCTGCTGTGTGATGTTAAACAAGCTACCTTCGTGTTTTCCTACTTCCTTTACATTAAAAAAAAAGGGCATGAGATAACATCTACCCCATTTGAGAAGAATTTTTAAATCCCTGACTATTGGTTTCAAAATTAGCTTGAGTAGAGCACAAGAATGGGGAACTAAATCTTTACCAAGACTTTACTTAACTGTATAAAAGTTGGTTAAACATCTGGCCCAGCTTTATCACCTCCGCAGGTGTCAGACCTGCCCTCACAAGCACAGATGTTCTGAGTGATACAGGAAGAGCTGTATGAGCTCTGAAGGAACATCACAGAGACAGCATAGAAAGTTCCAGGTAAAATGCTGGAATTACAACTGGAACAGAAATAAAAGTAATTGAAGAGAACTCTCATCAGAATTTAATTTGAATGTGTCCAATATAGACTGGAATGTATGTTTATAAAATTGTACCAGAATGAACATTTGGTAAACTCTGTATGCCCTTACATTTTAATGTTGGATAGTGACATTTCTGGGAATGTTTAATGACCTTTCAAAAAAAGTAAGTAGAAATTTCACAGTTATGATCTGTAATTGCAGATCATCAGATGCTATCGCTTCTATTTGCATGATAAAGCTCCAAATAAAATCTTTCATATAAAGAAAAGTGTTAGTTAAAAATTTGTCAAACTTCTAAAATCCTCTGAAGATTAATACTCATAAGTTTATATATATGCTAAATTAATTTATTTTAAGCTTATATTTTTTTTACAGCAGCATTGTTCTACAGTGTTGAACCCTATCTCCAGCCACTGTTCCCAGTTAGTAGAGAACAATTACATTTAGGTTCATTTTCCTATTGCTGCATCATATGAGTTTTCAGTCTCCTTTGTGACAGCACTTTGAAATGGTCTTCTGAAATTAATTTTACACACTTTCTGAAGGCTGACTTTCTCATTTTTTAAACATTTACTACCTGTCACATAAAGAGTAGTTCAGGTGAGCTCTTATCAGTTCTTCCTGAAAAACCGTTGATTTCACCAAGAAATATTTGCCTGGTAACTCTTCACACTACATTTCCCTTTTTCATGGCAGCTTTATAGTGACAACAAAATATTAGTCATCCTTCTCTATCATATTCTATTGGTGTACCCACAGTTACATATTTTTGGTTTTCCAGTTTTTTGGTTTAGGGGTAGGTTATTTTTTTGTTTTGCTATTTGTTCACAGGTATTTGATCCTTCACATTATAGTCTTAATCTTATCTGTTTCACAGATTTTTCTGAGGTATTAGCGCTACCAACAAATATGTAGACAAGACTGGAGTTAGTAGTGGAATATGTCCTGCTTGTTTCTTTATAACATCTCCAAAGTTGGTCAGAAGACTTCTCAGGCTTTCAGTGAAAAAATGTGTATCTGATCTCTGAGGGACAGACTGTGATATGTTTCCTTGCAAGCACTTTTGGAAACAGTGGTTTTGTAAGCCAGGTAGAATTCTAGAAATTCAGAATGCCAGGGGGAAAAATAACCAACAACAACCGAAAACAAAACAAAACCAAACAATCCAGGAACAAAATCCCCAAACCACTAACGAAACCCAACCAACCAACAAAACAACTCACAAAATAAACCAAACCCACAAACAAAAAAAAAAAACAAACAAAACCAAACAAACAAAACAAAACAAACAAACAAACAAAAAAACAAACAAAAAGGAAAAAAAAAAACACAACCAAGCCACACATTTAGGTTCCAAGCTGCTAAGAATTCATAACATTTTCAGTCTGAGATCAATGACAGTTTGTGTTAAGAACTTGTGAGCAGCATTCAGAGCTTTAGAAATGTATAGATGTGTTCTAAAATGCAGAAAAGGCTTATGTTATGCAACTATATTTTAGATACATTTTCTGAGCACCCAAGAAATCCCCATAATCTCCATGTAAAACATGTATTATTGTGCATCCAACATACAATATCATTCACCCCTATCAGTAACCATATAGAAAAGAATATCTTCTTGTTTCTACTTCTCCTTTCCTATAGAGGAAAGAGGAATTAAGAGCAGGTCCCATTTCCATTTTAAAATACTCTTGCAATATTCTATTAGCCAATCAAGGAAGCAGTTTACGTGATTCCATTTCACATGTTCCTCTTTCTGACTTCTTCTGTATGTCATTTCAGGACATTCTAAGGAACATGAATTGTTTCTACTGTGCTTAAGCATTCTTGCACATAAAGTTCATGTTTACAATGAAAGACAGCATAACTGCTGCATCTTCTTTACAAGTGTTGAAAAAAACTCCTCCCTGTTAAGTGTGTTTCTGAATTTTTGCAGTCACTCTTTGATTTCTTTGCCTATCATTTTTTAGAAATTCACAAAGCAAAGAGGAAATCTTAAGTGCTCTTCACATCATTACTTAGGCATTATGACTTTCTAAATTCCAAATCCAACATATTATGCAAACACACAGCATAATCCAGAAAGAAAGTCTGAATCTTTGAGGGTGCTTCCATCCTTTCACATAAACTTTGAATTTCCATCTGTACATGAATGTGAAGTAATCTATTTTTTTTCTCTAAATATAAAAAGTCAGATAAGACAAACATGCAGTGAAAAATATGAAATATTTCCTAACTGGGACAACCAACTTGAAGTAGACAGGTTCTCCTTAATAAAAATAAATAAATAAATAAATAAATTTGGCTTGCCATGGGTAGATTTTATTAATAGCCATAGAAAAACATCCTTTCTGCTATTCCACAAAAGTGATGTTCCTAAGTTACTTCAGTTCACTGATCCCTCAAGAAGCAACTGCTGTTGTCTTGGGATTTATGTATTATAACCACTGAATTAGGAGAATAAAACTTTTTATGCTTTCCATACATTCCCTTTCTAACCTGGACATCAAAACTCCCTTTTAATGCCTTTAAGAACATCCACTAATAACGCAGAAGGAATTTATTCTCCCATGATGGAGATTACTGTGAAAACTGGGTCACTGAACTATTATTCCATATTTATACCTATTGAGAAGTCCATGATAGAAAAATGTCAGGAAGAACTTTGAGAAGAAAAGAGAGGGAGGTGAAAGCCATGTTATTTGATTCCTAGCTGACGTTACTTCCATATTAAAAGATGCCAAAAATGAGCTGCTGCAGACAACCCAATAATGTTCTTACCACATCCCATTGAAACTTAACAGGGCAGGTTCTTGGGTCAATGAAGCTTCAGTGGTTTCCTGGAACACCATATTAAATGAAATGTATGGAGCTGGCCACAACTAGCAGCAAGAGTAACTTGTGTGGGTGTCAAGACACTCCATGGCTCTCATTTGGCAATAACAGTAAATGGTTCTTATGCTTATAGATTTGTGGCACCCTTTTTATTACATTAGGTAATTGACTGAGTACCATCATCATTGGAACACATATAGAGAAGGTCCCAAAGGAAAATAACTGCTTGAGTTTTAGTGATTATAGTGCTTCAAGTTGTTTTTAAGTAAATTTGTAGCCCCAAAGTTTTGTCATGACCTTTTTCCCAGCTGCTATGGAATCAACAATTTTAAGCTCTGCAACAGAGAAATGCCTGCATTTTATGCCATCACAGAGCACAGCTACATTTATATCTAACCACATCTGCTGAAAAATCTGAATTAGAGTGCAGAGCTGATATGAAAATCTCTCAACTTCCTTAAACAATACTGGGGATTGATACATTTTGTGAAAATGTTTTTCCTGAGAGACTGGGAGGTAAGCCATCAAACTGTTCAAGAAATTGCCAAAACAGATGAATGCTGAGCAATATACTAGATTTACAGAGGTCCTGCACAAGCTGAAGTGGCTACATATAAGCAAATGAACTGTAATACTAGGGACCTTGTTCTGGCAACTCCTGGATGTACCACTGGCAGCATGTCTACATGTATATTCACTACTGTAAGCCCTAAAACCTACCTCAGAGAACTGTACTTGTTTGCCACTTCTTTTAGGGTTTCATTTCTGGGAAGACAGTAAGACAAAAGTTGAAAGTGTAGCAAATCTCACTCTAACAAATAAACAGAAAAATAAATTATTTTCTTTATAGCAACAGAGGGAAAAGTATGTGCATGTCTGCAGTTATCAGAATCAAACCACTCCTTTCAGCATCTAGGAACACTTTAATCAGGAAGATTTTTAGCACAAGGCAACAGAGCAAGCATGGAAACAGTTCGTGTTCTTTGCTGTGAAGATTTTCGCTACAGTCTTTTCTTGTCACATCAGCTGGTAAGAGTATTTGGGTTTTTGACTCAATAGGAATGCCATATGGGTCACAAGCTTCCAATTTCTCACTGCTTGAAATATCTTCATTCCCGTAAAGGAAGTTTCCTGGAGGCTATCATGAATAGAAACATGGACAGATTAGCCTCTCATATGCATAACCACACTTTGATAGAAATAGGACAAAGTGTGTGAATCTAAAGTGTTCTGAACAGACTTAAATCTGCATCTAGAACATCTAATATCCTTAGTGATTTCATTAGGGAAAAAACAAATTGCTAAACAAAATCAGAATAAACTTGTGAAAGGAAAAAAACCATCCAGAAGAGCAAATTATAGAAATAAGAATAAATTGAAGCTATATCTTCAGACATGGTCAAAAATTTTAACAATTTCTTTCTCATCTGTCAAAAGGGAATGGAAATTTGCATGCACTGAAAACATCATCCCTTTGGTGAGACTTGTAGGGATGCTGCCATAATACCCTACCACTAAGTGTTTCAGGAAAGGAGGCAGCTGCAAATAGATACACTAAATTCACCTGCCAAAGTGCTGATTTTGTATATAAAAATGTCAAGACCTTGCTCTACACCCAAATGGATTCACAGTGGATTAGTGACATCCAAATTGCCAATTGCAAGTAATTGCAACATTTTCCTGTGCTTTTTTTTTTTCTTCTTAAAATAATGAACATGCACATGATTTGTAAAGGTTATAAAACAGCTTAATAGACTATCCCAAAATTTTTCCTCAAATTGTGTTCTTTATAGAGTGATTTAGTGTGAGTCCTGGATTTGATTAGGTCAGAAAGGGTATTACCACTGGGTTAGATAAAATATGCAAAAGTGAGCCCTTTGTTTGCAGTACCTCCTTACACCAGACAGACTCTGACAGAATCATTACTCCTTTCAATATTTTCTAGTCAGCCTCTGAGCTCTCCAGCAGAGGTAACCTTTAAAAAAAAAAAAGTGGAGTAATGCAACAGCTGGTGCTTCTCTCTGTCAGAAAGGTTCTCTAGGCAGTGTTTCTGCACTGTCTTTTGCCTCTTTTTATACAGAGAGGCCTGGAAAGGAAAGTTGGCATCACCCCTGAACATGATGGGATTAAGAGGGACCTGGAGACCAGAGAAGTCAGGTGCCACAGAAAATGTGACTCTACATCTACAAAGAGGAAAATATTAGCTAGGAAGGCTGTGAAAGAGATTTAAATTATAAAAAATTAAAGCAAAGTATGACTAAATACATGTCAGAATGAAGACAGAGTTGCCATATGTGAACTGCAGGCTTGTTTTATTTTTTTATTAACTAATGAAATAGCCTTTTGGAATTTCTAGCAAACTTTCTAAGGAAAATAACCTCAAACAAACAAATAAGCCAACCAAACTAAAATCAGACCGAAAAAAGGCCTCATAGTAAAGGGTATCCTGAGTAACACTTCCAGAATAATGATGCAAATAATTTGCTTTGGGATTTTTTTTCTCCTCCAACCTGAGCATTTTTTTCTCCAGCACGTGGAAATGATATGTCAAAGGTCTAACAAATATTTGAAATGTTATCTGGAAAGGAGTAACACTGAAATGGAATATATACCTAGTTTAAAATTCTTACTGAAATAAAACTACTTTTTTTAATTGTTATACATTTTTTTCATTATTATGACATCCACATCTTAGAGCTGGCAGAGCCCTGCAGATATTAAGTTCCATGTAATAAATAAAGAGAGGCCTGGGAATCTAGGCATGCCAAGCACTGTTAATTGTTTTTATCTTAAAATAAACAGTATTCAAAAAAACAGAAGGGGAGGTGGGACAAGTTCTGTGTGTGTAGGTTTGTGTGTGTGTGTGTGTAAACTTATTCAACCACTGGTCACTGCTTCTACAAATCTAGAGCTGCAATTCCTTATTCACCTAACCTGAACACCTGGTAACCATAGCAAATGTAAAAATAAAGAATGGATAAGCCAAGTGAATCTTAGGAGGGGTTTCCACCATAAAAGCTAGACTGAAACCTAAGAAGCAAGAGGCTCTTAAGGAAGTCAAAAGGTATCACATGTGCTGTCAGTAAACTGCTTTTTACTTACCAGCCAGTCTCAGGGGGTGATAGAGGTGAAAGGGTTTCAGAAAGAAGCATTAATAAGTGTACAGGCACAAAAAACCCCAACAAAACATATGGTGGAGCAAAGAAAATAAATCCACAGTTTAAACTAACACCCGAAGAAAACAGACAGCTGGGGAAAACAAAGAAAAACATAAATATGATAGTCAAGAAGAAAAAAAGCCTTTCTAAAGGGAAAGATATTTGTATTTTTTTTTTTTTAAATCAGGTTTGAGGCTGCCTGTTCTTTTCAGACGGTTATTGTGGCTATGGTATGCCAATTTCTCTACCAAATACTACCCAAATTAGTAATGCAATTAAGTTGAGTTACAAGCTGATCAGACTAGAAACCCACTTATATCTGTGAGCTGGGAAGAGAGTCTAAATAGGACAAACAGATATTATGAAAACATTTATTAAGGAATGGCTTTGAAATACTATTGTCTTTATAAATATTAAAAAAGGGGGTAGGCATATTTCAAAGTATTATATAACTTCAAATAGTCTTTACACGATTTGTAAATAGCAGCATTGTTTTACATAAATTGATAAAGAAAATTCATGTTAAAATTTTTTTTATTTAATGTCTAGTGCATATTATTTAGAAGGGAAAAAAGTATAGAAATGGAGAAAAGAAATAGAGGAAAGAGTAAGAAAGTTACCAAAGTCCAAATATAGAGTAAACTTCCAGAATGCAGATCTATGAAGTTTCCAGCTTTGTGGGACATACTGACTAAAATATAGAAACAAATAATACGTAGTTTCTTATACATAAAATAATCTGCCATCTTTCTTCACTTTATTCTACAGTCATGGAATGAACTCAGTCTTAAAGTTCAGAAAATGTGTTATGTCTAGTTATGACTGCCGTGAGACATAAACAACTTTGAAAGTCACAGTCAATAAGAAAACTGGCCACTGATAAAAGTATGTCTTAAAACTATTTCTTGACAGTTTAGAAAGTTTGAGAAGCAATCAAGAGAATTCATGATTTTTAATTTTACCACACCTGTAAGTACCTGTCATTAATAAAATACTGTACTTTATGATAGCATAGCCATATTTACATATATTACAACAATATGTAACAGTCAAAAAATAATATGTAACTGTCATAGAGTTATACCTATAGTGTGGTCTATAAATAATGCAAATTCTACCTTGTGAACACTTCATCAGGAGAGCTTTTTAGAAGAATAACATAAACCTGCACTAGTTTCAAATACTGAGAAACAGCATGACAAGAATTATCTTTACCAGCATTTTAGTTTTGGCTACTTTCGACATCAGCAATTAAGTAATTACATTGATAAGTCTAGAAGACCACAGTAACACAAGAGCTGCAGTGGGAGACAAGCCTCAGTGGAGACTAATTAACACTGACCCCCGAGACAGCAGCGCGTTTTCAGCATCTCTCGTGCTTCTCTGGGACAAAACACCAACCCTTTGTAGACTTCACTTTGATCTCATCGTCCCCCACCACTCTGTATGCAGACAGAGGTATCTGGCTGCACTCCCACAGATGAGAAATGCTTTCAAAGAGAGGCACACATCCCTCCCAGGCACAGACTGATATCACCTCCTCCTTCCCTCAGCTTCATCCAGAGAGCTACAAGTTCAGAGGGGTCTGCCTCTCATGTTTAGCTGTCTAAAAGTCAGCCATTGGTCTAACATAGCAATAGGTGACACAAAAGAGATTATATTGGAGGTCTCATTCACTCTTTCTCTCTCTCTCCCTTTCTGTTGTCATACAGGAGGGAAGTTATTTCTCTGACTTATAACACACGTGTGTATTTCATCCTTACCACTCCTCAAATTAACTGAATCCAAGGCAGTATCCACACACCATTAATATAGAAGTAAAAACATTTCCAAATATATTTCATACAAAATATTCATTTTGTGCCTCCGTTTCTGACTGGGGCAGTGTTTCCAGGTGTCACACCATCCCACGGGATGTGAATACCATTTTCTTGGCAATAAACCTTATTTCTACTGTGTTACATTGTGTCTAGATATAGAATTAGATTCATGTGGGTACACATAAGACAAACATAAGAGGAATACGGTAACGGGAAAAACATTTTTATATCTTTATCATAAAATAAAGAATTACTGGTTATAAGTTCTACTACAGTCTCTTGAAAGAAGTGCTATGCCAAATGCTTTATCTTAAAGAAAGAGAGAGGAAAAACTATCAAAACGAATAGAATGGAGAGTTATCCTGACATCCAGTTGATCGCTTACCTGAAAAATAGTATCCAGAGATATACAAAAAGCTACATATATATAATTTTTCTTTTATTTTTATTTTTTCCCTGGTGTAATTCCTTAAAAGAATTCATTTTCTCTCTATATTAGGACAGCACTGAAACAACTACTTAATACCCTTGCAACCAGAGGTTTTCTTTTAAAAAAAATTTAAAATTTTACAGAATAAATTACATTCAAGGAGAAAAAGTTTGCTACAACTTCACTGCTAAAAAAAATTTAAACAGAGAAGATAGTCACTAGGTGCCTTTATTGCACTGTGTATACACAGAAGTTATTGTCTTTGACTGGAATGATGAATATGGTTTTATTGTAGGTGTTATAATGTGCCAGATACATAGAAAAGTATCAAAAAGTCATCAGAATGTAACAAACTCCAGGAAACAGCATGGGGGGTAGGAGACGAAAAAAACCCATACACCAGAAAAAAAAAGAAAGGAAAAGATTTTAAGATTTTCGGTAAGGTGGAAGTCTCAAGATCAGCATTAAAAGTTCAGGTAATTCTCTGAAGAAAAAGCTTTTGTTAAAACTAATATGCGTGGAACGTGTTTCAAACTGAAGGGTGGCATACCTGATACTGTACATCTGCATGCATGTATAAATGAAGAATTATATTTGTATACATATATATGGAGAGAGAGAGAGATCAATAGATCTTCCTAATATTTATATTTTCTCATACGGGAAGACTTTTTTTTAGAACGGCATTTATAATTAATGCTGTTTATAGCTACTAAATACATGCTTGTAACAGATAAGATAGTTTTAAAACAGTACTAGTGAAATAAAAAGGACAGACAGAATGATGAAATAAATAATTTTAAGTCTTACCCTATTATGTTCTTTCTATTTATATTATTTATGATAAACACTGAAAGGTGTGTGGTAAGCTTCAAATGCTCATAAATATTTGCCTTTTCTTTTGGCCAGGCAGTAGTAGCAGTGCCGATGATAAAAGCTGGTGTATCTAGTCTTGTTAGTGAGATTCTGTTTCCTTTGAAATAGGAACTTTCCAGGCACTGATACTTTAGACGTAAGCCAACATCTCTTAGCAGATAGCACTGTGAAGCTGCAGGCTAAGCAGGATCAGAGTAATGACTCCTATGATTGGCACTTTTAATGACTTTTTCCCTGAGTTCTTGTTCTGGCTAGTATTTACTATTTTTCTCTGTCTTTTCTGGCGTTTTGCACATTACACTGCAGCAGTGAACAAAAAAAAATGTTAAATTTCAGGACATTACTTTTGATCTGAAATTTCTCTAAAATTTCTTTATGAATCCATGGAATTCCTCTTCCTAACAAGCCTGCCAACCACACAAAGAATGTACTGGTGTTGGACTAGAGGTAATACGTGAAGACTAAGCTCCATAGGAAAGCAAAGAACTTCTTTTTTCCTTTGCTTTTAATAAGCAAGCACTTAGATAAAATTAAAAGTCTAGAGATATTAGTACCTCTCTAGCAATAAAGGTACACAGTTAGTTTAAATTGTGCTTGAATATTACAGAACTGCTTCTGAAATTACTACAGCTGTATATATTAGAGTGTCATTAAAAGTGGCTCTTCATTTTATCTACTTCTAGCCATGCATAGGTGTTCAGTCTAATCTTGTTATCTAAGCAATTTGCAGAGTAAGAAGTTAAACACTTATAGAGGGAGAGTCCTGTGTGGGTGTCTAAAACAGGGAGGGGGGTTAAATTACCAGCTAGAGATGCCTCATTTTTTTGAATGACAAAAGCAAGAAATAATTTAGATAGCTTGACCAGATGCCAAATCTTAGACAACTAAAGTGAATCCCATACTGAATACCTGCAGGTATTTCCAACAGGAAAAATTAGGTTGAAGAATCCATGTTGTTATGACCAAGTGCGTTTTAAGTTAGGGAGAGGTTTTCCTTTTCCACATCCCTTAAAAGACGAAAATATGAACATCATTATTATACTACTGTGCACCTTACGTTTCAACCATTGCTTCTTATAACAATAATAAGGTTACATAAGGAGTCTGTTTTGAGAATTATCCTTTTTTTTTTTAACTGAAAAAGCTGAATTTTCCCTTAGCCATGCGAACTCCTTCGTTAGTCACTGATCTTATTCACACAATAGGCAGGACTTTGCAAAGCCCAGCATTACATTTCAGAACTGCAGAGAGAAATCTGGAGTCTTTGAAGATTTAAAGACTCTTTGACAATATGGTCTGGTGACTCCTTTCCAGAGCCCACTGGGGTCACTGTAAATTTCTGCATGTACTTCAAAAATCTCTGGATCAAATCACACCCACTCCACCTCTCATATATAACCATGCTTATGTCAAAAAAATTTTTGTATTATCTGATTTGAAGGAAAATTTAAATTGACTACACAGAGGTACTAATTTCCCCAGACTTTCTGGTTAAGCCAAGAACATATGAACTCCACTATGTTTCTATACTGAAACTGGCTTTGTTTTCCATGATAGAAAGAAATGTATGTTTAACATTCTGCAGATGTCTATGCAATGCTTATCTGCAGCCAGAATGAATAATTCTAAAAGGCTGATGTTTGAACACATACTACAGCACAGCAGAATTAAAGGTGAAAGTTCAAGTGCTGCAATTTCAAACTATTGATCAATGGTAATTTTTGGCACCCTTGGGTTAGTGATGCTGGCATATGGCAAGCAAGCAAACCACGAAGGTTAAGTATGAATCATCAGTACAATAGTAACTCACCTTCTTCAGTTTTCTTAGATTTAAAAAACTTTTGCTGTTAGGTGTTCTTTTTCTTCTGTGCACTGCAGCATGGCATATCTTGTAGACCATGTCTTCTGAGCACATCAAATTAGAGACAATGTTGAGAAAGAAAGCTCTCTGTTCTTACCGATTTCTTGGGTAACCCAAAAAAAGATTTATTTACATATTACCACTACAGTTTTATTACATCAGGAATGGCAAAAATTTTCTTCTATTCATCCTTACAATTTCAAAATTGTCATAAAAAGATCCCTTTATCCTACAGGTTTTCTGTTTATTAGACTAGAATTTTTAGAAAGAATACTGTTTCATAATCTGCTTACTTACCAGACCTTGTTTAACTAAACATAATTTGTTTAATACTCATTGAACAAGGATCTTAAGTATTTTATGCTAAATGGTGCTGCTATGTCATTATTATTCAACATTGATCTGTTCACTAGGATGACATTAAAAAGACTCCTTTCTGCAAATTCTTATCCTTTTGAGCAGCATATAAGATCTGGGTTGGGTTCATTTGTAAGAATTTCAAGCATAATTCTACTGTTTCCAAAAGCAAAAATATTAGGACGAAAAAATATTTTGCTTTCTTACGGTACCTCTGTAGTGTTATTACAAGTGCTAGTTTTATTCACTTTGTACTCTAATGATCTATGTATACTGTAAGACAGTTACCTGCATGAAGAAAAACAAGAATACCATTCATTTTTTTAAGAACATAGCCTGTAATAAAGTATTGCCAAAGATATTAACAGGACATAAGGTTTGTACTTAAAAGTTACACAGTTCCAGGACTGTGATTTGCCAGACTTTCTCACCTGCTACTTTGTTTTATTTGGTTTACCTGTAACTCTAGTTTCTCCAAATGAGAAGGTGTCTATGGCTCATTTGCTTTACTTTTATCTTTGTATTGTAGAATTGTAGAATCATAATATAATTTTTATGCAGATAGTAGTAGCAAGCAGTTATTTCATGTATAGTGATATGTTTATGACTCTTACATGATATTCTAGTGCAGAGAAATAAAGACTTGGAAACCAGGAGCCTTAAGAAGGGGAGACACAGGTGGAGCACTGAGAAGTGCAGACACAAGATGGTAAGAGATGGGCACAGTCTGGCACCAGAGGCCGCATAATTATAAACAACTCAGCCTTGGTCAATTAAAGAAATGCAGGCCTGGAACTGCACAGGAGTTACAAGCAGAACACAAGACTGATGTCAAACATACTGGAAGTCACTACTCACAGCAAATCTGGGTGTAAACTGGAGCTTCAGATTAAAGAAGAAAGAGTAACGTGTGAAAGCGTGCAGGCAAACATACAAAAATTACCCCTACTGAATCCTAGAATCAGGAAGGAACCATCGACAAGACCACCACATTCCTCCTGCTGATGAAACACTCTTGATGCCAATGACTCACTTTAAAACCCCACAGCTAGAATTAAACCTCCAGCCTCACAGCCCAGAGAAGGGTGAGATCATCAGGAAAAGATACAAAAACTAAATGCGTGTATAACAATTTGAAGTACATTATTAGTGTTTCTTTATTCAATAACACTTCAGTCTGGACTAAGAATGATTATATTCTGAAGATTTCCATTATATGAACAATAAATTGTTTTCATTGCTTAAATATATATCAGGTGTCCTGCCTCTTCCTATAAACAAATTTAAAGCATAAAAGCTTGTGGCTAAGCAATTCCCTGACTAAAGCTGAAGATATTACCCTACTACTTACCATTAACGAAAAAATAGTAGGACATATGTACATCAGTTATATGATTTGATTTCTAAGAAGTTCATTTCACCTTGGATGAATCATCTCAGTGATTATTTGATTGTTTTTTCACTCGTTTTACAATCATCGTGCTTTAGAGGAAAGATATGATGCCACAACAGAAACATCTAAACATAATTTGAGAGAAAAATATCTTTAAACATATATTGAGTAGCTTTATCTCAGAGATGCAAATGAAAATGGTAAGTTTTCATTTTACCTAAATAAGAGACACGTATAGCTTATAACTACAAAGTAACAGAAACGAGTTTAATATGTGTCTAAGAGAACTTTTAAGCTGCAATTTATATTTCAAATCCCATCTGGAAATTGTAGGGCAGTTTTGGGGGGGTTTGTTCTGGTTCTGTTCTAAAGAATTTTATGTGACATCAGTAAAAACAGCTATTGACTAAAACTGCGAACAAAACCTGGGATAAAAACCACTTTGAATGGGAAATTAAAATGGGAATGTTCTTCCTTTACATAGTTCCACCAGGGAGTAGAGGGAGTGGGGGGAAAAAAGGGAAAAGAAAAGGGAAAAGTAAGTGTCTTTTCAAATACCAAAGCAGATATGTCTTACACAGTTTTTGCATTTTAAATAAAATAATACTAATGGTAGCAAAAAGTGGATTTTTACTGAATAAAAGTTACACTTCTACATGTGTAGGTAACTGTGGATTTAGGAAAGTCAAAACCCAAATTTTAAAAATTTTCTAAGAACCAATGCATTCGTCATAATTACATGACTGTTGAAGTCTCTGGGGTCTCATGTGCAGTGCCTTAGTGTTCTTTTCTACTTCACAATATTGGGATTTCTCATATGCATACTTTAAGTCTGAATTGCCTTAATCCACAAGCTCAGTTTGAGTATAATCACAACAGCTCTGTGTATTTACCTAATGAATATGATGACATAGCATTGAGGTAGTACAGCTCTACCTGGAAAAATTAAAATAAAATATATTAAAATAAAATACAAAATATTCAAAACATTGAAAACACTTTATCCTTTCCTTTCTGGATTTCCAAAGAGATACACCTAACATAGCACATTCAGTAACCTTTACCATAGGCATATAGGAAAAGTAAATTGGAAGTTATTTTTAATCTCTGTGGAACTGTTTAGGATAATTTTCTCCCAGCTCTTGGGAGAAAGTTCCTAGCAATTTCCTTTTTCTGCCTTAACCCTTTTGCCTTTTGAAGGCAGAATTTACTTTTCTTTTCCCTTTCATTAAAATCTTTTTCCCTCAGGGATTCAGCACCACAATTTTCCTCTCTTTGAATGCCTTTACTACTGAATTGTAAAACTCTCTGATCAGAGGACATGGATTGGGGAAATTTCGTCTCTTCCTACCTCACTACAGAGGTGTACAGTGAGGATGACATTAAATCCAGAAGGGTCTTCTGTCAAAAGAGGGCCACATTCCTTGAAAGCTAGAGTCATCTACACTTCCTCCCTTCTACTGTCATTCAGTTACTTAATTCATGCAATGTAGAACAAAATCATCTGTGAAAGTTTGTTCCACTTCCGCAAGCCTAAAGTTTAGCATATACTGGTAAAAAAAAAAAAAATTAAATAAAGAAAACAAGATATTAATCCCTACATGTCCCTACTGTGGACATATGTTCTAGGTCAAAATTGTACCACTAAAGAAGACGTAGTCAGTTAAGTGCAAGCAGCAACTTAAGGATCTAGGAATCCTCTGGTAGCTATCTTAACTGAGGCAAGTTCTTATCTCCTACTCTACTGACTTTAGTTTGAGAATTCTGCTTTTCCACCCAGGTAACTGCTTGAGGTCCTGCTCACTGCAACGCATAAATCCTTACATTTTTATACACAGTGCTACCTGAACAGAATTCTAGTTGCTTGAAACAACTTTTCAAAAAACCTTACAATGCTTTGGCAGAATCATGAAAATAGTGGATAAGAGACTGACAAAAGCTAAAAGTAGACTGCTGCTTAGACTCAATTCATGAAAGTCGGCTTTCCTATTTTTCTTTGTGATCTTCCCCATAAATACAAAGAAATAGATTAAACACATAAAGAGTTAGCAAAGGTAACAGCAATCATCTCACATTGTGTAGGATGACGGTTGAACCATAAGTTTTATTGCAACTGATCTAAAACCTCTTCTATTGTCCTGCAGTGAACCAAACAGTTGTGTCAAAAAGACCCGTTTCCAGTGTTTTTCATCCTTTCACTAGAAAACAGCCTAAAGTCAACTCTCTCTTCCATCTCTGTCCAAAGCAATCAATAGAGAGAGCACAGCCTCCACTCTTCCTACACATTTGGAAACATCTATACATCACAATTTTCAAATTCTTTGGAAATTAAAGCAGCCACTGAATAAGCACAGACTATAATCTGGAACATATTCAACCCATTCCTGTTTAAAGTAACTTGGAAGATTGTGGTTTCAAAGGGAAAAAAAAAACAGAAAAAGGAAAAAATAAAAAAAAATTGAGAAAAAGAGGACAGTGAGAAAAGAAAGAAAAAATCAGTATCCCTGTTTTTCTTTCCTGTGAGCCAAAAAGTCCCTTAGGAGTACAATGTGAGTATTTCTGTCTGCTGTACTTTACAATCACCCAGAAACTGAAGGTTTTATAATATAAGATGACTCCTGAGCCTTAGTTGATGAATGGCTATAATTTTCCATTGGACATCCTGAATCATCCAACTTGCCACAGCAAGGAAGCTCTCTAACTCTGAATTGAAGCTATAATTCTAAAATGTAAGACTCCAGTGTGGAAGGGTAACACATTGGCCGTGAATCCTTGACATTCAAGCACCGTCGAGGAAAAAAAAACCAAACAAACAAAACCCAAATGCTATTTATTTACAGAGAAAAGGATTCTGAGTGAGCTTAGTCATTTTAATGCTGAGCACAAAAGCCTAACTGGGGTCCAAAAGAAGATTTACAACAGGACAAAGCAGGATGCAGTAGTAGGCAATATCACAGATTCAAATATAAAAGCATTATCAAGGATACACAACTCTAAAATATTGACCTATATTAATAACATGGAAGTAGGTTTATTTGGCTTAGAACCCAGATAAATTTCTACTCTTTTTCTTCTCTAGAAATAAGAATTTGAAAGAAAGAGGCTGAAATAAAGGGATCATTGGTTATTAAAGTGATATTATCAAAACTCTGACTTTTCAGGATGAAAAGGTAATTATTATTTCATGCATTAAATACTGAAAAGCTCAAGCATCAGCAGAACAAAATAATGTGAAAAAACCTATTACTGCTAAGTGAAACTTGTTTTGAAGATCACAGTGGGACATACGAGTTGAAACTTAGTAACCAGACTTATGTCTAACAGACAAGAATAACGGCAATATTTGATGGAAAATAAGGGTGAGGACTAGTGGTGCACTAAAGGTGACAAGTGCAAATGTGTAATCAAGATAATCTTGTGAGAGAAGGGAAGTATGGTATAGCTGGGTCACTTGACTATCTTACTGAAGATCTGAGGTTTTTTGCTGGAGCAAACAGGCTAAATCTTCTATGCCTTGACAGCTGCTGGAGGCCCTGTGGGTGTGAAATATTCAGGACAAGTACCAAAATCTTTCAGTGCTTCAGTTCCTACCTCTACAGTAAAAAATTACCTCTTCCTGCTTCCATTACCTCTTCTCAAATCTGTAAGTACACCCATGACCATGGGTGTGTCTCTGAGATTCACACTCATTTTTGTTACTGGTCAGACCTACAAACAAGAATGTGGCAGACACATCCCTTAGCCTGGTCAGAAGCTCCAGGTTCACGGGGCAGTGGGCTGGGCTCCAGCAGCCAGACAGGGCTGTTCTGAGCCAGAGCAGTTGGAGATATTTCCTATGAAATTGCATGGGAAACCCCAAGTCCACTCAAGTCAGTGACAGAGATGCCACCACATGGGTTGAACCAGCAGTTTACTATTCATATGTAGCAATCTCATACATTTTCCATTAGTTTAAGAATCTTGAAATCCACACAGCATTAATAGAGAAGAAAACAATCCTGACATAAGTGGATGTGAGTTATTTTTGCCAAGTATTAGGACAGTGGTCTTTTTTGACTACCAGCCAGCTGGTCAGCTGTTTATTGATTCACAAAATAAATGCCAGCTTCAGCTTGGTGAGTAGTGAATGCCCCAAGATCCTGGCAAGCGAGATCACATTTGGCAGAATTTCATACTCACTTGTCAAGCCCAAGTCAGGCAAGTGAGAAACCAAACACCAAGCCTGCTTTTTCCCAAGTACCAACGAGATTTTCAGGAGACATAAGGTGTTATTATAAATTATGAGCCCTTATCTAGCATGTTCAAAATACAGTTGCAATTAGAGATATGTGGTTGGACTGGCAAATACTCATTTAGTTTCCATTTGAGGGCAGTAAGAAAACCTTATTTTCCTAAGTGTCAATAAACTCATGGCCAACTCTATAAATAAGCTCCAAATGGATTTTGTGGGATGGTTCGATTTCCATTAGATTCCATCTTCAAGTATTAGTGATGTCTGATTTCCTTATTTTTACTTCCAGCAAATGGCATCTGCTAAGAAATGTAGACTTGAGTGAGTGCTGCACTTTAAATGAAAAATTAACTGAAGGTGAAACCCTAACAGCAGCTTTCAGCCTTTAGGTGACATTCAAAGCTACATTCCAGCAAGGATCATTTTAGCTTCAGTGCTGTAACAGGGACTAAAACTGTTTCCTGAAAGTAGCACTACAAAGCATTTTAAATAATAACTTGGCCCTTTATCTTCTGTAAATTTGCCAGGGTGTAATTGGATTAGCCTAGAAAAACCCAAGCACTATTCCTGTCTATTGGAAAGATACAGGATTAAAAAACAGACTAACAATTCTCAAAGTGGATCTGTGCAATTTCTGCTGCAACCCATAAAGCATAATAAATGATTATTTAAGGAAAGAAGAGCATTGAAAATCTACACGGAAGACACTCTAAAAATGATCTTTAACATGGCCTTCTATTAATTGCATTTAAAAAAATAGTTATATTAAATGGAGAAAATGTATTTCCATCACTTTTAATTACGTATCTTTAACTTCAAAGATGATATGCAGTATGCAATCTAACTTATTACAAAAGAAAACCAATATGTGCAATACTGAGCAACTTCTCAGTATATACTGGTTTTCATGTAAAAAATTAAAATACGGATTCTGAAATATGTTAAACTTCCAGTGAAGTACTTTAATGGCTTAATTACCATAACTACAGAAGATCTCTGCACGCATTACTGTCAAGCTAATTTATTTGAATATTTTATATTAGGTAAATCCAGAACAAATTTTTAGCACCCTCAAGATCCAGACACAGTATTTTCACATCTCTCGTGGATTACCATTTGTATAAAACTGTGGTTTTAAACTGAAAGTGGTTATGAAAAAATTTGAATAATACTTTCACCTTATGTTTCAGGTTGAACAGAGCAGCATGATTTATCTTTCACCTCTCATGTCTGCAAATACTTCTGTGAAGAGGAAGATCTGTAAATTATTCTCTGTCCTTTCTTTTGTTTCCACTATAAACAGCATTATTTGGTGCATTTCAATGGTAACATAGATGCTATGCAAATGTGGTTCCAGAGCCTTCCTATCTTGAGTTCCTGAAATGGGTAATGGTATCACATGGAAGAAATATCAGCAATAAGAAGTTTTCTAACTCTTTTTCTCAGATCCGTCTCCCCTGGTTGGAATCAGTTTACATATATCAAAGGATATAGACACTGAAGAAAGTCTGAGGAATTTTCACTGACTACATATGTGTACATGTGTATGTACACAAACACATAAGTAAATTTGCTGACAGAAACACTGTTTTTCTGTTTATGAAGCTTAGGTTTTGCTTCACTTAGGAAAAAAAACAATTGCTCTGTCCAAAATATTTCATTCAGAGACTGATGTGTTTTAAATGGATTAATTCATTGTATACGAGTAGGTGACAAAGACCATATTGGAGAAAATTTAAATTCAGTTCAATCTTTCATATATATTCACTTTTATGACAGAATTGGATCTCAGTAATGGGTTAAGTCTATATTCAAAGATTTACACTACAATTTATACAAAGGATTCTGTAATCACTGTTGTTTTGTTTGTTTCTTCTCAAGAAAGGAAATGGCGAAAACATAGTTAATTTGGAAGTGGCTTTGTACATAGTAAGACATTTTGTACTTGGTCGGGTGCATGAAACAGAATGCGAGCCCTTCATTCTTGTTATTTAGATCACTTTTTATGTATCTATTTTCTGTGGAAGCAGATGAAAAAGGAGCATTGAATACACTTATTCTTTCCAACAAATTTCTCTATCTTCAAACAAGTAAAGTGCTTGTTTTTTTACAAAAAAGTAAAAAAGTAACTGTTTCCAAAAAGTAAAGCAAGGAGATAAACCAGAAAATCTATAGAATTATAAAAAAAAAAAATATGATTGTCACTGGCAAGACTTATTCAAGTACTCTAAAAGCTGAAATTACCAATTTTAATTCTGAAAATTACCAAGTTAACATAGTGAGCTGTTAAAATGATACATTTTGCATAACAGTTCAAATTTTGAAGTTCAGGAGACACATGGTACTTCGATTATTGTTTATGTGCATAGAGATATCTCCCAGTCAGAGAATAGAAAACTCTGAAGTGCAGACAGAATCTGACATATGCCAATTAAAGACTTGAATAATTCAAGGGAAATTAATATTAGAAACCTAACATTTGAAAGATAAGGCTTGTCTTAAGACGTATGATCAAATATTTCATCGCTTCTTATAAAGTACATTGTAGTAGGTTGGGATCAAGCTGCCACACATGTGCTTTGAGGACAGTGTTCACAGGTATAATTTTCAGTTATGAATGCCTACCTCTTGAAATTTGGTGTAGATAACAAGAAACTCAACTCCTCCAGTGGCCAGGTAAGAAATGTATAGTCATTGGGGTTTGGGGTTTTGAGTTTTATTTTGGTTGGTCGGGAGGTTTTATTTTTATGGGATTTTTGGGGTTTTTAATTGCCATCTCTTTTACATATATTTCTAGGTCTTAGTTTCTTCCTGTACAAGGTATGCATGTGTTTTATGCAATAAGATCTCAGAGTCATAGAATTTTTAAATTTCTTTTCTTTTTGTCTCAGTGCTAAAGTACGATGCATGTCACATATGCAGAAACTGGATGAACATAACTGGATCAAAACATGAGTCACTGCATTAATAGCTTGCTTCCAGGCATGACAGCAGTATCTGGGAAATTTAAATGCATTCAATCAACCCTACCAACAGTCAAAACATATTTTCAGTCTAAACTGTGTTACTGTGATATGGCACAGTTACAAGAGTCTTTAAGACAGATTAAAATTCAGAAATTCGAAAACTGCTTTTTCATATTTTAACAAGTCTACAGTAGTCTATATAAAAACCTGTTATGCCCTACCTTGTGTGTACAAAAGCAAACCCTGCCATAATTACCTGTGACATTCCAGATTCATGCTGGTGTAGCATGAGAACAATATTTGATTCTTTAAAGAGACACAGTAGGGCAGATGCTCTTATTTCAGAATAGGTTAAAGCTACCCTGCTTATAGTTTTCTCATACTTACACATGATTGATTTTTGACCTGCTCTTTGTATTGGGTCTGCCTTAGACAGAGACAGTTCTCCCCACAGCAGCCCTCACAGTGGTTTGCATGGGTGGCTAGAAAAGGTTCTGGTAACACACCAGTGCTCTGGCTTCAGCTGGGCAGCGCTGGCACAGGATCAGCCCTGTCTCTCCAGTGTTCCCCCCTCACAAGTAGGAGGGGGGTGGTCAAAATCCTGGGAGGGGACATAACCAGGATAGCTGACCCAAACTGACCAAAGGGATATTCCATAACATATGATGTCTGCTCAGATATAAAAGGTAAGAGAAAGGAGAAGGAAAGTGGGGTGCATTCATTATTTACAATATTTATCTTCTGGAGTAACCACTTTTGGTAAAGTCGAGCTTCCCAGCAAGTGGCCAGACATCGCTTGCTGATGGGAAGTATAGAATAAATTTTTTGACTTTTTTCCCTTTGCTTGCACTCACATGACCTTCACTTTTGCTTTTGCGAGCTGCCTTTATCTAGATCTGAAAGGGTTTTTTTCCATCTTACTTTCTCTCACCCCACCCTGCGTCCTGCTGAGGGAAGTGATAGAATGGCTTGGTGGACACCTGGCATCCAGCCAAGGTCAACCCACCACAGTCTTAAAAATCTGTTAACATTTGATAACAATGGGATCTTCCCAACTGCAAATTCTATCATATAAGCTTTTGAAAATACTACTTCCTGTTAGTGAAAGCAATGAAACCTGAGATACATTCAGCTGAGGGTATTTCTTACTGTAATCTGTTAAATGTTTACTTTTGTTTCAATGCAATTTGAGTAAAATGGTAAAGATACACTGTAGCTGAAGTGAAATGATCAATATTTATATCCTTAGAAAGAAATTAAAAATCTCACTGTCCTAGCTAACAGTTAAAAGACAAGTTTATAGAAAATAAAATTAGATAAAGTCTGAAAAATCTTTTTGCAAAGAAAATTCCAAAACCAAGTCTGATAATTTATTTTTATATCAAACCTGACTGTTGCATGAATGTTTTAATCAAGTTGGCAAAAAGATATTGTGAAATCAAATGAATGCTGAATTTCAGGGCTAATACCTGAGTGATAATCATAGGGAATGTCAAGATTTTCTGCATAGATATTCAAAGCTCCAAGGACCATGGGACTGAAAAATGAGACCAATGCAATCTTGATAAAAAGTTCATGGGGCAGAAAGAGCTCATTTCTCAGTATTTTTTTGGAGGATAATGTACTCATTATGTAACAATGTGCATCCCTCATTGCTATGGGTATCTATCAACAATTTTTCATAAAGACTGAAGAGAATAATTAAATTGTTAATGCACAAAAGTATTTAATGTGTATAAATGTTTAATGTTCCTATTGATCCATTAGTCAGTGTAATAATAATACTATATTAATTATTTCTTTAAAATTATTTCTTTAACTGCTTTATTGGTTGACTCTGCTATTTACTACAAAACGGTTAATTGTTACAGATGATGGTCTCTTCTGCTTAGTTCTGGATTCTCTCTTCCTCTCTCTTGCAACAAAGTGTTTTGATATATCAAATTATATCTTACAAATAGATTTAATAATCTGATTAAAACATATTCCCAATTTTTACTCATGATGGCAAAGCACTGTGCATACATGATCAGTTGTATTCTTCACCATTAAGTCTGTGAGTGCATATAGCTATCATATTCATATAACTATTCACAATCAGTGGCTTTGAATATGCAAGCAACACTAAACTGAATAATTTAGATTTCAGTTTTCTGAAATACAGAGAAAAAAAGATGTGAAAACTTAAAATCTGTAGGATAATAGGAGCAGATGTCTGATAGAATGCCTTTTCTACAAATTAGATACTATATGGTATGGCAAAAATTTGGGATGCTTCTGTTTCCACATCATATTGGAGAATTCATGGTATTTACAGTGATAAGGTATTTCCATTTATTTTTATTATGTGCCTATTCCTTAGTGCTATTAACTTTTCAATGTAAATTATACTGAACTACATAGCTCCCTAGGTTATACTAGTCATCAGAAACCTAGTCATGAAAAAACCATTTGCAATGCATTGAACTCTGCAGTAGAAATTGTATGCTGTTGTCACATGCTTTCTCAACTGCTCTGTTAGCACAGAGAAGATAAATTTATTTTAAAGTTTTTATTTGGGTTTTAGCTGTCTTTCTTTTCAATTCAGAAGAGACTGGACTTTCCGCAGACCTGGGAGTGGTAGAAACCAAGTGTGGCCCAACTTCAGGAGCTAGTGCCAATAAGTATTAGTAAGAAACTGCTGGCCATATTGGTCGGTGCTGTCTTACAGGAGGGAATGTCCTTATTAATAGTGGGAAGGACCGAACTGAGAGCATAAGAAATTCCTATGGTGAATACAGGAAAAGTAAAAAGAAAACGTATGTAAAAGAGTAAAAGAAAATATATGAAGAGGAGGGCATTTTGTACAGTCTTCAAGTTTGTTTTTTTTTTTTAACTATCACAGCAAACTCCATTTTTAAAAGTCTTTATTTGCTACATTTATGACTACATGAGTACTGACCCCTTATCCTTTGGAAACACCAGCTGAAAGACCACTCCATGGAGGCCAGCCAATATTGAAATTAAGTTGGTGTAAATTTTTGTTTGTTCACATCACAGAATCAGGACACAGTTCAGGATATTTGGTGATCTCTGATCCATGAACAACCAAGAAAAGATAGCAGGCAGCAATCAAGGGCTGTAAGTTCGCACAGACCTGTCACAGGCTTGGATGGTGGTTGTCTCTGCTATCTATGATGCAGATTACTGCTGTTTCCCCATTCCTTTTGGGAGAGTACACTCACTCAAGAGTAAATTAAAAAGAAACTGTAGCTTTCCTTTTGAAGCCAGTAGTGTTTCTTGTCTTTTGCACATTACCTCTCCTGAAAAAAAAATTTTTATAAATGATCCTATTACTTTAATAGTCTCCATTTACATTCCGAATTTTCATTTTGTCAGTTATCCGATCCCATTTCAATGGTGAAATCTGTGGGCCTCACGGCTATTTTAATGTGATGCCTTTCATGCCATAATTGATGCTTTCAGAGGAATCTCAAAGCCTCAACAGACATCAGCTAAAATGTTAAGAGTGCCTCAAAGTCCCTCTGGTACTATATTTCATAACCATGAAAGAAATGTCATTATTGTAAATTCTCAGCCTTTGTCTAAAAATCTTGTACCAGTTCCCTTGAGCATCAGTTCAGTTAATTAATTCAAACAATTTCCCCTCTAATCTCTAAAACATTTTCATATTTAAGACAATAAATGGAACACTTAAGGGGCCTATTCCTTATTGGTCATTAATATGCCATGGAATTAAAGGAATTATTGCTGGCCTTCGGTGACATGAATAATTTTCATATGGTTTGGACCCATACAAGGTTAAAATTATGACCTTTCAGTGCTCTGAGCAAATGAATATAACGAAATCCTTTGAATAGGGCTTGCTACTCTTTTGCCTTTCTTGAAACCTAATTCGATACTTAACCACATGATTTATGCCAATTTTGGAATCATATTATTTAATGATAACTTTAAAATTAGCAATTAATTTAGCAATGGATTGATTACATTTCTCTTGAACCAGTTCATAAGGTTAATGCAATAGGAGTCTTATGGGTCTGGTCACATTGACAGTAATTGGTTATTATGTTACATGTTAAGATAAGGAGTCAGCAGTTGAGAATCCCCATGGGGTTTGCAGGAGACAGAGCTGTATGTTTGCAAACCTCTTTTCCTCCCATCAAACACTTGTTTTAAATTCATAACAGAATTATTTTTGACCTTCAGGGTGATGTTTCATAAGGCTTATTTCTAATGTACAATACCAGATTATAGCAACGCAGCAAAATAATTCTCTCATAGGAAGATCAACAAAGCCACTACAGTCCCCTTAGTGCTCAAATGTAGCATTTCAGTGCAACTGTCAAAATAACATGCTGTCACCATAGAAGCTATCAGTTTCTTGATATTACCTGATGTTCAGATTAAAAAGCTTACACTAAAGTCCACAGTATATATTAATAACTTTTGTCATCATTTAATAGAATTTTTTATATAATTTTGAATTTTATTATTCATAGCTATAAAATCCTGAATACGTAACTTGTGACCAATAAGTTGCACTGATCAGCTTCTATCAAAGACTAAACTAAAGGACACAGGATGAATGAAGTATTTGTGTGCTTATGATCTCATTTATGAATAATATACCTATTGATAATTTTGTGTTAAGTGACAGCACATAGTTTAACTTATGTTTTCAAGATTATAAAATATTGAGAGGATAATAGATAAGGATAATATGGTTGAATCAAATATATTAACCAAGACTCTTTTCATTTAGTTTCCCTTGGAAGCAAAATCATTAGAAAGCTTTTACAGCTTATGAATTGATTTACCACACTCATTGAGATTTTTAAGGAACTCTTTAAAGTTTTAACAGCTTACAAGTATGCATGAAAGAAAACTGTATGCAGAGTACACATTCATATCTTAATGGTTATATAAGCTAGTTTATCACATCTAAACTTTTATAATTCCAAAGAAAAAATTAAGAATTCCACTCCCAAACTTTTGAAATATTCAAGATTAACTGTTCGAGTTATTGCAGGATGGAAAAATACAAAAACCCTGGTTCAAAGACTGTGGAAATCAAAATATATTTCTGAAAAGGAATGACACCAAATACACTTTCATGAGGGACAAGCCCCTAAGAAAAGTCTGCAGTCAGGTCAACAGAAATTAAGGGAAAGGATATATGAAAATATTACATGTCATATATCTAGAAGTACATCTTTTGAAGGTCATGTTTTCATGAATTAGATTAGCCACTGTCAATTACTTCTGTTTCTGAGGCATAGCATCAGTCACATTCTGTTAGACAATGTGCTACAAAATGACTTGACATGATGCACAGGAATATACCAGGAAATTTAGAAAATAGTATTTGAGCATTTTCCACTTGTCTGAGTGACCAAACACCTAAACATGACTACCAGTCCTTACTTAAAGTTGGTCCCAAGTCTTCCAGTGTTGAAAGTACAGGAAATTTGGTCTGATTTCTACTGGCAGAGCTTTGTGAGGAAAATTATATGCTATCTGCTTTGGATCAGTGCTTTCCTGTAAGCCACAGCCAGGCCCCATTCTACTAGCATCCAACTGCACCACAAAATTGCAAATATACTAAAGATTAGTGACTTAGGTACCTTTTCAGATTTTATCCCTTCTCCTTTTCTATAAAAGTTCTTTGACTGAATACTGACTAGTGGTGAGCACATGTAGAAGTGGGTAGGGGAATTTTAATTTCCCTAGAATAGAAATTGCATCATAGTTGAAGGCAAAAGCCACAGTTCAGTTCTCCCAGAAACATCCCCAAGGGGATCTGAACTTTATTGCTTGCTTCTATCATGAGCACCTGGCATGAAATGAACAAATGTAATATTGCTGTGAAACATTGAGGAAAAAAAATCATTGATCATGAAAAAATTCAAACTAGAATGGGATCACGTACCAATTTAAAGTACATTTCTCAGGCATATATATAGAATCATAAGCATAAATGTAGGGTATGACTTGTCTATCCTGAACATGACTTATTACCCAATAAGGGAATGCAAATTAAAATGTTCTCTTACATAATATATATAGTTCATAAACTATCTTTATATAGACAAATTTTCGTACTATTTCTGTCATTAAGTCTGATGAGAAAAATATTTAAGCGCTTTAAAGAAATTTGCCACCATTTGAAGTAAAATTACACTCACATTTTGACACTTATTTATTGAGGTCTGACAACATGACAAGACACTTCCAGCCTCTTGACTTCATGTCTGAAAATCCTAGCAGCACTGAACAAAAAGAAAACAGATTAAAAGGGTTATCTTAAGGACAAAAGAGGCTTCAATAACCTACCTTAAAGTATGCTATTGCTTTTCCTTAGATCAGGATTTTATTCTAAGTGCATAGATCTCTCACTCTGCTTCAGAATATTAATACTCTTGTGAAAGTAAATGTATTCTCATCCTTAGATCTTGTAATCCCTACAGTATTACGTTTTATTTCCTGGCTTATGGCACATGCATTTCTGTGAAGGCATAAAGTTGAACTTGCAACCTCAGATGATATTTGCTGATCCAGAGGGTTGCAGCTAAAATGTGGCAAAAAATGGAACTACTGCTTCTTCTCATCAGTGTTTCAAAGGAATCTGTCATCATTAAGTCTCTGAGACTGCAGATAACTGATAACCACAAATATTTTCCTTTTTCTTCCTCTGCCTCTCTTCTTATCTACTGGATATTAATTTTTGGGATTTTTAAAACTGTAGGATTTCTAAGACCACTGTGAATGTTAATGTTCTGTTAATGCCCTGAGTTCTCCTGGCACATTTAATGAAACTGAATGTAGGAAATCTGGGCTAAATACCATAAAAAATACCAAAATTTCCAGACTATTAAACAGAAGACATCTTTTCAAAGGGAGAGACAAAATCCCTATTACAGGATCATTTATTTTGCAATGGAGAACATGCACAAGAATACAGTAACAATTCTGAGCTAGAATGATAGAGGCACATTTGTAGTGCTCTCAACTCAAGTACCAATACACCAATGATGAACAAATTCTGCCAAATTTTTAAAATAATAAATTGCACCTTCATAGCTACTCCCAGGATGAATTTGAGGTTATATATTTTCATGCTGTAAAATAGAGTTAATCCATTTGGGCAAAGTCTTAAAACTATATTTTCCTTCCATTAGTGTATGAAGAGAGGGCAAATCACCAGCTTTTGTACTCCCCAATCCAGTTTCTTTCACTCTGTTTTGTTTGCTGTCTTTACCAGTTCCTGTGAAGCTTTCTGCATAACAAGCACTCAGTCATTTACAATCTTCCTGTATTCTCGTGACATTTCAAAATTAACCTTCTGCAAGACACTTGTCTAATTTTAAAGAAGATTGTCAGCTTCTGCTGAGGTAAAATGGAGAAGAGTAAAATGCACCTGTATTGATAACCAACACCATAATTCCATAGGGAGACATTACAGACAGCAAACTGATAAGAATAAGAGAAATAGGAGGAACCTATGCACTGAAGTGCTGCTTTAGCTCATCAGGAGATACATGGCTCAGCCTGGCTAAGTGTTTAGCAATGGACACCAGAAGCAGCTATCTGTCCTGCAGCAGCTGAAAAGTTAGGTCAGTAATGCTGCTATAGCCTCAGCCAGTAGACCACAGTGGAGATGAGAAAAAGAGGAAAACACTTGTTAAGAGAAGATCAGAGTCATCAAAGGGATTTTGGCTCTGAAATCAAAGGCAGTCATCAGCTCTCTTGCCTGTATGACCCCATAGCTGCATAGCGGTCCTTTCTCCAGCTCCTTTTTAACTGTGCTCCAACAAAGAGAGTTGTTCTATAGCTGAGTACTCACACGGGTGAGAGACGAGGTCACTTCAAACCTTTTGGACTGACCCTGTTTGGAGCAGTGGGCTGAAACTGTGTCTTCTGCTTTCCTAGAGAATCAAGACAGCGGCGAGGATGCCCAAGACATCCAGGATGCCCTGGATTAATTCTCTGTTTCTTTACTGTTGATTTTCTGGGTTTTATTTAAAATTTTTTTAAAAGTTAATTGAAATGGGAGTGAAGCCAGTCTCATGTGTTTACGCTAGCCACCCTTGTCCCCTTGTTCCATCACTGTGATTTCTGAATGACCCAACAAGCTTTATGTTATCTTTCAAGCAGAAAAGCAAGCTGTGTTGTGAACCTAGCCTGGGATCAAAGATCATAACTGTGAATAAAAACCTGAGATACGTACTTTATTACTGTCTAATTACTAATTCTGATTGAAGAAATCCTCCTGTGTGCTTTTTATTAGTTCCTGTTGCTTTGCAAGAGAACCCGCATTGCTTTTCAGTGAGAACCCCCACTGTGCCTCATGTTATTACTACTTTGTCAACAGTACAAAAGATTTCTTGCATAATGCAAACAGAGGAAGGAACTATTATTTATAATCCAAAACTCTGAATGTGCTTTTACAGGACAACAGAATTGCAGAAGGAGCAATTTTTGGCCTGCAGTCTTTCTTCCGTAAGTGTCAACCTTTACTGTCCACCTGAAGAGATTTTGTTTTTAGCGATAGTTCCAAACATCTTTTTTACAGTGAAACTGTTTACCCAATTTATGTGTAAGGAATTGAGCATTTCCCCTTTAGTAAACGTGTGCCCTCTCTCATGGTCTCCATTTCTGTTTCATTACATTGACTATTGTTGAATAGTTCTTTATTTGCCCAGTATTCCTAATAGCAACTAGCAAATGCCCAGGTCTAAATGATAAACGAGAAAGAATACTTATCCTCGCCCTTGGAACTTCAGCAACACTCTCCCTTTTATCCTGCATCTCGCTGATACTTAATTTCTGGCACTTCTTCAATTTTCTACTTTTTATTAAATGTCTGCTTCATGTATAGATTTTGCTATCACAAAAAAACTGTATATAGGAGCTTTGCACCTGGATTACAGATATTAATATTATTTAATACCATTGTTAGTTTTCTCTACTATACTTCTACTTCTAAGCCCAATACCTGTTTACCAAATTATCTACATACTCATTTACATTGTGTGTTAGATACAGCATTCATGGTTTCTTTTCACTTGTATTGCCCCTAGCACAAAAGGCTTTTTTTGGTCCAGAAATGGTTTTTAGTCATATCAGGGATTTTTGTGTGAGTCCTTCACTCACATTGCAAATGTTTTCTTTCAGACATCCAGCAGTATTACTGTGATATTCTTTTTGCTAATATGCAGAGGGCAGTATATTATTCCATTTTCTTAATCTAAGACTCAGACATCTAGCTGCAATGAAGTCACTATAGTTACTTAGTTCCCTCATTCCTTCACTTCCTTCCTTTAAAGATTCAGCTTGTGGTCAGTTGTTCTCCTGGGTCCACTGTGCAATTTTTAAATTTATTTCACCACTTTTTTGATAGAACAAAATGGGGTTTGTGAATAGCAAGGTTTAATTACTGTATATGTATTTCTTTATTCTTTTTCCTGACTCTTTAACATTTCACTGCCTTACATCATTTTCCACCTCTATCATTTTGTGTAGTGGTTCATTGTATCTCTCTGCTAGGACTTTCCCTTTAGAGCAAAGATTCCTCTCGGGCATCTCTACAACCTCAATAGGATTCTTTTGTCTTCAGTGATTACATCTACCATTCCAGCTTCTGTAGCTTTCCTCTAATATAGAAAGCACTTCACACTAATTCTTGTCTTTTCTTCTGCATCCATAAATAGAAAATACATACACACTTCTTATGAAACTGTCTTGCATTTTTCAATAGCAAACTTAAATAGCTCCAGTGTTTTTCTGCATATTAGAAAGTGAGTAGGATAACAGTTTGGCAAGCTAAGATCTCCCGTAGTTTTAATCTACAACTCACTGTTAGATCACGCAGACATTATTCATGGAACAAAACTTGAAGGGGACTCCTGCTTGTCTGGATGCGTATCTTGATGGAGAAGATGTGGGTTGCCATTAAGATATTCATATCCCAGCACATATCCCTGCAAGAGATTCAATTCTCTAATCCCTAACTATAACATTAAGTAGCTTAGTCCCAGAAGTTCATTGAAAAACACGAATTTTATACCATCCCACCTACTGGAATATACTGTCCTCAGTAAATTCCTCCTCTCACTTCCCACTGACCAACATTTATGGAAGTCACTTCAGGGTGCACTTTTTTGTGAATTCCCCTTTCAGAGAAATACTTCCTTCAAGGCACCCTGCAGGTACTTTTTGCAGAAAAGCACATTGCAGTCCAACATCACAACACTTCTGTGCATTTACCCCACAATCACTCTTCTTGATGTACTGGATCATGGGCCATGCCATAATTTCTATCCAGGCATAAACTCTCTGGAAGAGAGAAAAGGCTAAAATTATCCTTCCTGTAGAGAATAATCTGAACGCACATGTCAAAGGGTCACATATCATAAAATATTCTCATTATCTGTACTACCTAAACCCGCTGTATCTGTATAACACTGAAGCACATTTGTGTGAGTTCTTAAGGAGATAAATGATGTCAAACTTTATGTTTCTCTTGAGAAAATAAATTAAATTACATCTTTCTTTGCCTAAGGGAACTCTGGATAAACCAGAGAAATGAAGAGAATGATTGGAGAATTCAGTGATATGTGAAATGTTTACTATTTCTTTATTTAACAATATTAATATTGTTATTGTTGTTGTTATTATTTTTTAAAATTATTTATTATTTTAAATTATTTGGCTGAACATGTATATTTCATGATAGTATGGTTCAGTCTTCAAAGCAGCATTTTTACTTACTGATTTCTCTAAGGCTACTCATATATTCAAGTTAAAATGAGAACAGTTCAAAATATTTCTATCATCTAAGTAACTGCAAAAGGAGGATATAACATCGCACTTTCATGAGGATTAACTACCAGTTCTCCAGTAATATTTATTTACTTTTCTTCAGGGAGTCTTTAAAACTGACCCTTCTCTCATAAAACAAAAAAAGAGATATGAGAAAAAAGCTTTATGATGGCATGACAACAATGCAATCAACAGCTTGTGAACATATTTGTTTCTTGCAATTTTTTAATTCCATCCATTTACTTAATAACATGGAACTGGATCCATTATATTTGGAGGAAAAAAGGAAAAATGGAGGGAAAATGATAACTACTGGACTATGTCTGTACTTGTGAATCAGGCTGCATAAGATACATTTGTAAACATAATTTTAGATACAGTTGCATTACACATAAAAAGCATCTGACATATCTGAGAGTAGAGCTCAAGATTACATGGCAAATGTAGCTCTTGGCAAAGTACAAAGTGAAATGCTAACAACACATGCACAGAAAGGTGAGAGTATCTGGTCTGAGACACATGCTGCAACTTAATTTATGTGATGATTCATCTTTCAAGAAGAAGGGTGATGGCCAGCTCTAGAACCCCAATCTTTACAGGAACTTTAAATCAGTGTATGTACAGAGACACTGACACATTTCATTTTATGCTCAACTGAAAATAAACATAATAATCCATATATGGCAAAGTAGAACACCAGTAAAGATTGACTTTTTTACCTAGAACTGTTGCAAGGGAAGTCTGTCATCTATAATAAAACTAATATATTGAAAATCAAGCACTGAAGACTTCTGGATAAGTGGATCTAAAGAGTACACTGAAGAAATTTGAGAGGACAGTATCATATTTTCATAGTTTAACCATTCTCTACATGTGCAATTGTGATACTGTTAAATTTCCTCTACCATCCTGATCAAATTAAATGGCAGAAAACCATGGTCAATATCTGTTTTTCTGAGGACCAGGAACAAGAAATCATTCTGCACTCATTCTTTCAACTTTAAAGAACTGACTCAGTCATCATAGATTACTTCCGCCATCAAAATTCTCTAAATTTTTCAGACTTTCTGTCTGAAACAAAGGATTTGGTTCAAGTATGAAGTCCTACTTAATAACAGACAGGAAATAAGATTAAAATTTTATTTGTGAAAGTCTGGTGTGGAGACACAAATTTTTTGTATAGCACCAGCATCCGGGCATAAAAATGTGCAGAAATTTCTTTTTACAAATACACTGGTTACAAATTACTGCGTTTTTGAAACTGTAGGTAGGACAGCTGCCCATTACCCTGCCCTGGCCATTATGCTACCTACTCCATCATGGTCTGAGATCTGCAGCTTTCCCACCCCCTTCACGTAGCTTTGTGGGGTGGTTGGTGATCTGGGGCCCCTGGCACCACCGGCACCAGCCCCGAGTCCAGGATGGTCTGGTGCCCTGGTCCCGCGTTCACCCCTGCTGGACTGCCCTCAGCCCATCACAACAGGCCTCTGTAGCACATGGCACAGACCCTCAGCACTCAGGTATGGCAGCCAGCCCTCATGAATTAGAGTCTGGAGCACAAGTCTAATGAGGAGCTCGTGAGGGTACTGGGGTGGTATAGTCTGGAGAAATGAAGGCTCAGGAGAGATGTTTTTGCTCTCTACAGCTAACTGACTGGAGGCTGTGGCAAGGTGGGGGTCAGTTTTTTCTCCCAGGCAACTAGCAGTATAACAAAGGGAAATGGTCTCAATCTTTACAAGGGAAGGTTCAGGTTGGATATTCAAAGTAATTTCTAGTCTTTTGCCAGTCTCTGCTAAATTGTCTTGTTATGCATCAAGGTTACAAGTCTTTTCCACAGATAATCTGTGGAGGATTTCTTAATACCTGCATTTGTCAGTCAGATGCCAGCTAGTCACTAGGTTCTAAGGAAGTTTGCTGTTGTTAGTAAATCAGTTATTAAATCCTTTTGAGACTTTTGCGCAGAATCCACCCAAAAATATTTAGCTGTTAGTATGTAATTTTTTGGCAGTCACCTCAGTTTCAGAAAGTTTCTTCTGTAAAACTCTCACCAAAAATATCTCTGGTAAGGGAATATACCTCATACCCAAGGTACCTTTCAAGTAACTACCACCAGTAAGCTAAGGAAATTCATTCTGAAATGTTTCTTTTCATAACAGTGCATAATACCATGGAAATATGTCCCTGAAGAAAATAGGTACGGCTCCTATACTGTGGAACATATTCTTAGAAATATCCCTCTGAAACACGAGAAATAACTGCTTACATTATCAAATGTACAAATCTAGACATTTTAGATAATTAATGTCTGGGAAAAAAATACTTTTGGCAACAGTGTCAGTGATTTTTTTCCAGTAAAAAAGTAGTTCAATTGAAGCTTCACAGAAGACCCAAAAGTAAATATCTTGAAAGCTGTTTCCATAAACAGTTTCTGAATTTTGGTCATAAAGATGGAAATTCAAAATCTTTTTTACATTGTCAAAAAAGCTTAAAGGAAGCTAAAGTTATGATTTCCACACCAGGTTGCTTATAAACCTATGGAGAAAGGTTTTCTTGTAAAAGTTGTTAAAGACTTGTGAGTTTACCTGCTATTCTGTCATTTTGACTTTATTTACGGTTCAGCATTTATACGAATTTTAAGTATTGCTCCAAGTATATAAATTATTCTCCTTCATAAACGTGGTCTTTTTTTTCTGTATATATGTTATTGTAGTAGGTTGAAACTGAGTTGATAGACAAATTCCTAAGCCTATGACACTTTTGTGATTTGCATATTTAAACGGCATGCCAAGGCGGGAACTTCTCTTCTTTGTTCCAGCTTTCTCTGTGGGGAGCAGGGGAAAATGGGCCCATCTCATGGAGTAGGCCTGGGCTTCCCCTCCCCAGACACTGCGGCATGGGCTCCCAGGCCGCTGCAGGGAAAACCATCCCGGAGCTGCAGACAGTTAAAAACAGAAGTGAGCTGCTGCACAGCTAAAACCACCCAGCACAGCTTCTGGGACCGGCGGGCCTCCCCTCTCCTCCATACGGCCGGCGTGGCCCGGCGCAGAGCCAGCGCAGGCCGGCGGAGCCTCCTCTCTGCAACCAGCACAGTGCACGCCAAATCGAAAGGAACATCATACGAGCCGCCAAGGACACCTTTTCTTCCAAGTCAGCGAGAGAGAAGAGTAAAGCAAATCACATGAAGGAGAAGAACATGGTGGCTCCAAGGTCAGAAAGAGAGAAAGTAGGTCACATGGGACGAAGCTAAAAATGGTGGCAGGAAAAGAGGCTGGAGGCGCACCCAGCGCGAAGCTTAAAAATGCTTCTTGCAGGCC
>VZRQ01002269.1:747486-791694 GCA_013397975.1 Machaerirhynchus nigripectus
TATCTGCTCTTGAGTCTTCATGTTCTTGTGCCAGCCTAAGTGCCAGAGTTGGGGAGCCTAGGTTTTAACAGAAGCAGTTTGAGGGGGACTTTCTATCAGGGCTTGCTGGGAGACCTGTGCCAGGTGCAGTGCTCACTGCTCCTGTAGAAGAGCTGTGCATCCCTTCATATACACCATGAAGCTCTTTTCGATGCAAGACCACTTTGCATTTAATAATTATATTTTAAAATATTATTTAATTTAAAGACTTAAGTAACACAATAAGCACTTTCTTCAGTGTCCCTTTAGACCAGAGATTTTATTTTAAAATTGAAACAAAGAGTGTAATTTTTAAATTCTCCCTTTACCCCCTTCTTTGCAAAAAATTCCTTAAATCCCCTAATAAATCACTTGCTTTTGCAAAAGCTCCAGACATTGACTGTGGCTTGATTGTTTCTGTTCCCATTTTGGAATTTTTTTTTCTTCCTTTGCTTAATGGAGGATGGAAGACTTAATTATTTGAATTAAATTTTATATTCAAGCCTGATATAATTTTATCACTGTCACAGGAGCTCAGGCTAATGTTTAAAGGACTCCTTATAGCCTTAGTATGTACTGAATTGTGAAATACATCAATATTTGCACATATCTCTCTCTCCTCTGAAGAAAAGGAATGCTGCAGGCCTTCCTGCTCACAGTTTATTCACTGTTACAAAAACTGGTGTTTTGTTGTGTCAATTTATATTTTCTCTATAGAATGAGAAATATAAAAATCCAAGATTGTGGTCTGAAATTATGTTATAAAACCATCTGCTATTTGATAACATTTCCTTAATGCTTGGTCTCATACCTTCCCAGCTTCTCATACGTCCCTTCTCTGTCTCAGAACCCATTCCCAGCTACATGACAAGCAATCTCCAAATCCAGTACATCTTCTTCTTTCAAACAGAATAAGATTGCTTGGAGAAACATCATTCTTTCAACTACCAACAATACTGCTTGATTAAAAAGTAGGAAATGTTAGAGGTCATAACAGGCTTCCTGTCACTTTTGAATTTTGTCTACTTTAGCCTGAAATTCAGAACTCTACTTTTGATGTCTGCTGCATATTCAGTGTCACTACCACACTGGATTTTTGGCAGCCATTATCCACACTCTGCTGACAGTATAGAGATCTTCACCTCATCTACTGTGACAACTGCTTTATGGAATCCAGGAATGGTTCCTCATCACTGAAGTTCTTACTGGATTCCTTTGCTGTGTTTGCTGTTTTATTTCTCCTGGACTGAATGACAAAATGGCTGTGCAGCACTCAGCTTTAGCTGGTTTATTCAAATACTGGAGTGTAGCTCCACTATATGCATTTTCCCACCCTACAGGATCAGGGACTCTTTATTCAGTATTCTGTCACTCTATTCCTCTTCATTCCTGCTGTGGCTTTTCTCTATAGTCTCTGATCAGATGATATGTAGTCCATGATTCGTTGATTATCTTGTACCATTTCCTGGCACTTTATTTTCATATCTCTCAGAAATATTTTTAATAGGGAAAAAATTGAAGGAAAGAACTCCTTTCTTTGCAAAAAGAAAGACAAAAAATCCTTCATTGCTATTTTTCAGACAAGCTTATACTGTTAGACAACATTTGAGTTTCAACAGATTTCAAAATAAAATGTATCGTTGTGAAATTTTGTGACAATATTGTAATTATTGAAAAAGGCATGTTAGTCTTTACTAAAGTGCAATATGCTTCCAAGAAATAATCTCTGTCTGTTTTGTATTCACCAATAGTGTTTGCTGAGTATGTTGCTCCTGATGAGCATCACGTGTTGGCAAGAGCTGCATCAAGAATGCTGTGAGGTATCTACATCCCTAAAGCACATCTGATCAGAGTTCCCCCGTGCCAATGGCACTGCCGGCATTGATAAGAATTTGAAGACACAACAAAAATCAGACTTTAGGGAATACGTACACTTATATATTCTAACTTTGTGTCCAAAAAGACCACAGCAAATACAGAGTAGGTCTGTTTTTCTTAGACATGTGGTCTAATGAACAAATTGAAATATGAAGTTATTCATATTTTTATTTTAAAGGGTGAAGAGATTAATTGCTACATACCCACATAGTATTCATTGATGGAATATATATTCTCATTAATTAATTTAGGAAGTATGTATATTGTTCATAATCTAAATATTTTATTTTACTATATTTTACTATCTAAAATTAGATGGTAAATTCTTAAAAGCTCTGCTTTTACTTTAAACAGTTAGTTGTAACTACCTAGAAATATAAGACAATATTCATTACACTAATTATATAAGTCAGAGATTTATAAATACCAGACATCTTAATATTCACATTTCTTTCCCAGAGTTTTTAATAGCTAATATCATAAATATCTGAAAATTTATTTTTTGCTTATGTAGATGGTAAGGTCTGTTCCCTGAGGATCTAAAACTGAATTATTCAGTGCTCTCTGACAACATTCAAGACAAATTAAATAAAATCAAAATGAATCCTGATGACTTTCCCCTTATATTCACACTTTAAAATAATAAGCCCTGACAAAAAGGGCATTATCATCTCATATGGCCCAATTAGGGAAACTAAAGGCTTGAGGCCATATTATTTTCTATGGCAGTTTCATATTGAACTACATTGGAATGATCTGCCAGAAGTCTGGCTATATTCCCAGTCTTAAAATTTATGCACAGGGATTTGATAGTCTGAAAAGAAAGACAAACTTTTCTGGGGAAAAAAAAAAAAGGTGTTTCAGAAATAGTTAATAGCAAAATTGTGGAGGAAAATTGTTACATTTAGCACACAGGATAATAGGACATATAATGTGCCCTATTTTCTTTCAAGTTAAGTTTAGTGACCAATCTGATATAAGGAAGTCCAGACTTTCCCAAGGTGACAGCTAGCCACTAATCACCTGGGATTAAACTAGAAATATTTTTGGGTTACCCATTTTTATTCTGATATTATTTGTAATATTTTTAAAATTCTTTATCTGTACTGGAACTTTATCCAGTTCATTACTTATAAAAATTTCAAATTTTACATGGGATAAGTACAAAAAACAGTTTAGTGTTTCAAATCCTATCTATAGGATATCTGTTACTGGCATTAATCGATCAAAACATACTACTGCAAGGCTTAGTCAACAACATGCTTGTCTCCAAAACGTCAATCAGATACTCCAATGTCAAGTTTTTTGATTGATCTAATGTTTTCTAAATATTTATCAATAGAAACCATAAGGTGAGAGACACATCTAACTTTCTCTTTTTATGCTTTAGACTGTTTGAATGAAAGCATAACTATTAGTCATTTTATGAAATATTTTTTCCCATACCTTTTAATCAGAGATTAAAAAGATGAACATTTGCTCATGTCACTCTACTCACATATTTTACCATTTGTAGTAAAATGCAAATGTAACTTTAGTTTTAGAGAATTTGCAATGAAGAAGTAAGTCTAAACTGGCATTATAAATCCTTCTCACAGAAATATCAGACATTCTGATAAAGTGACACGAATGCTCTAAGTCAGAAAACTTGCAACAATGAAGTGCACATAGTGTTGTTTCAGATATTATACTTAAAAGGATAAAAGAAATGTTGCCTTTAATAGCGATTCCTTTTTTTTTTTTTTTCATGTTTATATCTTAAAACCTTCATCTTGTTGAATGCTGACAGCAGATTCTATTATTTGTCACTTATCCTGGTACAGCATCTTCATAATATTAAGTGCCATATAAAATCATAAGTACACTTTCCTCCACAGAGTCTACAACACAGAAAACAAAAATGAAGAATGAAAATAAAGGATGCATCACAAATGCAGCAGAAAGAATTTTTAAAAATTCTTATTCAAATACCTTACTGTCCAGATATCTCCAAGAAATAACACTAAATTTTCTCCATTTTATCTCTAACATGTAAGATTACAGAGGTTACCATTTTTCCAGAATTCTGAGTCAAATTTCTATGTATCTGCAGCAATCTAATTTTCAGTATGGAACTAAAGTACTCTTAACTCAAAACTGCTATCTGCATCAATAACAAACCCAGTAGTCTAATAAGAAATTTGCATTCTGTGATTTGCTTTTTGTCCTTGCTAAAATTCTAAAATGAAGAACAGTCACAAATTTCTCATCATAGGATCAGTTTATAGCATTTTATATCTCATACCATGACTTCAACACTGAGAGCAGTAAAAGACAGCTGTTTAAGGAATTAAGCCATCTGATATGGAGAAATAGTTAAAAGAAAGAGTTATTTATTTAATTTGAGTGTTAAAATAATTAAACTAAAATAATAGTATAAAGTTAGTTTGAGTTTATAAATAAAGTTTCTCTTTTATTTTTTTCTTAAGTAACAATGGGAAATGTTCTAAATGTATCAAGTTAGAAGCTCAAGGATACTCAAGGAAACTCAAGCTACTCAAGGGTAGCTCACTGTTAATAAAAATATATATATGCCTGATGGCATTTTTTATCTTTTCAGGACCTATATTAGTGGGGAAAAAATCTATTTCCCAATGCATGTTGAAATCAGGAAAAACTAATTTATAAATTGTTCCTTAGACTGCCTGAATCACTGTGAAGACAAACCTATTATTTCCTCCTTCACTAGTATGCCTAAACAGTTTAATTCATCATTAGTTTTCTACAGAGTTTTGTGACTATTAACTGTAACACTGAGTTGTGCTAGTAATAGCACTAGGAGAAATGGCAACCTTCTAGTCCTGTTCACATACTAAGATTTTAATGGTTTGCACTTTATATACACAATGCCAGATGACTCTGGAGCCTTAAATCTACATGTGCTAGACAGTCCTATGTCAATTGGTAAGAAATCAGATATTCTCCGAGCTGATCATACTTAATATGTGAATAATATTGCAAACACATCTGTACACATTTAAGAATTCATTCTGTTTGTGTTTTAAAATGCACTTCTGCTTCTATTATACTGCTCTAATTGAGCAACAGGCTGAGGAGAATATCACAAGATAGTCCATCCACCCACCACCCAACACTGGCTTACCACTAATTGAGCACCACTCTACATAGTTCAAACTCTACAGTCAAACATCGTGCTTTGAAAAATAGACACATCTTGCCAAGCTTTGCCTTTCTTTAATAAGTGATTTGCATACAAAACCATAGCAGTAAACTCTGAATTCGGCCCCTGTTACTGAGCATCGCCAACAATGCAATAAATTGATGGGCGAACACCTGTCAGAGTAGATACATTTTAAAAATGTGTGGCCAAAGTCTACGTAAGTCATCCTAACACTGTTCACTCTAAAGATCCCAAAAACAGAAGACACGGGAAATTGGAGAAGTCTGCTTAGAATACTACTTTAATGAAAAATGTGGACAAAAATTGCTTTAAAATAATCATCTCACAGATTGCCTGTAGCCATCTTCATCATCTTATGAGACCCATAAAGGGCAACCTTTGTTTAATAGCAACATCTGACATATATTGTTATGCCTCAGATAGACAGTGTCCCTTTCAATTTATGAAGTCATAAGAGCACCATATCTCTTTTTGAGAAAAAATGTATGGTAACTGGGTTTGTTTTTCAAATATCAAAGCAATGTTTAAGCCACATCCAAGTAGCTGCACAGCAGCTGTCACAGGGGATTTTCATGTAACAAAAATACTTTTCCATATAACATATTTGAATTTGACAAGAATGAAGTAGTCTGCAAAATAAATCCAAATGATGAAAGAATGCAATCGAAGTTTTCATAAAGGCAAAAACCCAATTTCTGTAATGATTCTATTGGTGCTTTTCCGAGTCAGTTGTATCTAAGCCATGGAATTCCAGATGGACTCTCATTAGATAGTTCTTTACATGGGTTTCCATCAGAGAATTGTTTCAAAGCAATATTTTATCTAGTGTTTCAATACAATATTGAAAGTTCCACACATTCAAAAGTTATGAGCTGGCTTACAACTGTCTTAAAAGTCATAAGATTTTATAAAATAGTAATTCTTTCATTTGATTTACTCTATGATTTCTGCATTCTTAGGGTTTATTGATATATTCTTTTCAATATTTCTAGGGAAGGAATTGTTTCTCTAAATTAATTTAAATTTTAAGATTTCTAAATAGTCTCTTTCTTCCATTAAATAAAAACCAAAAACCAACCAAGAAATTATATGTTAACTTCACATTTAATTCATTGATTAGTATTTACCTTTTCAATTAAAAAAAAAGCATCAGCAGAAGTGTGGATCCAAAACATTACCCTCTCTCCTGTCTAACATGCACACATGCACACACCACAGTCCTGAACAGTCTGGATGCTGGATTCCAGGCATGTGATATTTTAAGGAAAGAAACAGCTCTGTCATTATGGAGTGTTTCCTTCTCTTCTTTCTTGAAAAGGTCAGTAATGACAGGTCATCCTCCAATTGCATAGTCTATTTCCCCTCTTGACCTTTTCAGAGGCAGAATCCATGCAAAACTTCTGAAATACCATGTAAGCTTGAAGAAAGGGTTAGAATAGGTTTGGAAGAAAGCGCTAGTTATCAAAGTCTTTCAAGTGAAACATCATTGTGAGACAAAGGCTATTATAAAAACCTTTTCAGTGAAGTTTACTCTCTTTTAATCCACAGTGGATTTCCTTTTAAATGTTTGAGTCAGATTCTCAGTGTGTGTAAATCATCACAGAACAAGTTAGAGAAGCAAGATTTATTTCAATTGTCCTTTTCTTTTTTGTTATATCTAATTATTTGTATAAGAAGACATTTTTAACACTGATTTTAAATGACTGTTAATTATAGGAGGGGAAACAAGAACACCTCAACAGGAAGGAAATGGGGTATCAGCATATGATTTAACTTTTACATGAGCAGTGTTAATGAGTAGAAAATAAAAAATATAAATTAAATCTAGGAGGGGAGTTCTGAAGTTACTGTAACTTTGGACTTTGTCCAAAGGCAAGTAGTCATCCTAAGAATATTTAAAAATAACTGAAGGTATCAGAATTATGGAGAGAAAACTTTTAATTTTAGAGAGTAAAAATGTGCACAGGTTAAGCTTTTTTCATGAAAGTCTTATTGTTTCCCCTATTTCTTGTAATGTATTCATTAGTAGAGAAGCCAGAAAAGGATAGATGCAGATGAAAAGGAAAGGAAGCAAGATGTAATGTGAGGTTGCTACATAGACACAGAGAACTCAACCTGTATTATTATGCACATCACATGGCTTGTAAAGGCAAATATTCTTTTTTTCCCCTCATGTACACAGGGAAAGAACAAGGAGCCCTGATTTCCTGTTTAACTCCTGCTCTTTTTATTAATTACAGAGTGGATTTTTTTTTTTCTGGGTGGCAGGCAGGGTGGAGAGAGAAGTTCTAATTTGTAAAGGGATAATAGAATTTAAATCAACTCCAGTGGAGAACATCACCCTCTGCTCGATAATGTCATCTATTTTGGCAAAGGCATCTAGCTATTAGCATCCCAGACAAGACGTCATTTGTCTGATGGACTTGGTTTTTTTAATAAACTGGGAGGTACATGTTTGGCTAACAATATACAGACGAACTTTGTAAAAATATAATTAAAAATACTGTCATGGAGCCAGGAAAAAGAAGTCAAATTTAACTGTCAGTGGATGCAACAGAACTGTCTAAATGTCAGCAACTGTTCAGAGCAACATGATCAGTGCATCAAGATTGCATGTAAAATTATTTCAATATGCATGCAAAACTGGTGAGATTATAGACACTCCTAAAGGTAAGGCAGGAATGAGGAAGGCATTGATGAAAAGCTGCAAAGCATTTTTTAAAAATTGCTTATTCCCCAAAAATAAAACAAAGGAAGGAAATAATGAGAACATTAAGACAGGCAGATCTAAAGAAACCTTTTTTTTGTTTCTTCATCCCCAGTTATGGTATAAAGGAGAGAAACATGAACCATAAATTATCAGTCATTCAGAACAACATTTACCAAATGCTACCAAAGGCTTCTTATTTTCACCATTGACAACATTGATTTCATTGTCACATAGACCTATAACTTGTAAAAATCTTCAACTATTTTCATTTCTTGAAAGACTTCTAGCACAGAAGCTAGTGGAACTTATCAACAGAGCTATAAACTAGCTCGGAAAGGGGTAAGGGAAAAAGCCAGGCTCACCAGAGATGAGCAAGGTGATGCTGTGCCAAAACTTGAGGTAACAAGCACTAATAGAATCCCTCAATATGCTTCAGGAGGTTTTGGCTACAAATTACCATACCTGAAATGTTTTTACATTAATGCACACAGCATGAGGAAAAACAAGAGGAGCTCGAGGCTTTGGCCAAGTCTCAGAGATCTGACATCAGTGGTGTAAGTGAAACCTGCTGGGATGAGTCCTGTGACTGGAGTGCCCTGATGGATGGTTACAGGTTCTCCAGGAGAATAGGCAGGGGAAAAGAGAGGGAGAGGTGGCACTGTGAGTAATAAAAGTGTTAGAATGTATGGAGCTCCCAGCTGACAATGGCACAGTTGAGAGCCTCTGGATAAAGGATGAAAGGGAAAAAAATAGTGCTGATATCATCATGGGAGTCTGCTCTTGACATCATAGCCAGGATAATGACACTGATGAATGATTCTTTGAGGAATTAAGGGAGGCTTCCAAGTCAACTACCCTTGTCCTTATGGGGGACTTCAGTTTGCCAGAAATCAACTGAGGGCGTCACACAACCGGTACAACCCAGGACAGAAGATTCCTAAGAAACCTGGATGACAGCTTTATGGAACAAGTCCTAAGGGAGTTGACTTAGAAAGATTCCCACTTTGATCTACTTGTCAACAGAGAGTATCTCACGAGAGAAGTGGAGATTGGTGGCTGTCTTGACTACAGCAACCATGAAGCAATCAAGTTTAAATCTCTGTTAACAGAAGGAAGAGTGCCAGCAAAACCTCATCTCTGGACAGGAGGAGAACAGACTTCAGGCTGCTCAGGGAATTACTGAGTAAGGTCCTCTGGGAAAATGTTTTTGTATGTGCTTGGGTCTATCAGTGCTGGTCACTTCTTGAACATCACCTCCCAAGGGCACAGGAGCAGACAATTCCCAAATGTCAGAAGTCAAGCAGGTGAGGCAGAAGGCCACCTTGGATGAACATGATTCTTTTATTGAAAATAAGGAAAAAAAGAAAGGTGTATGTCCAGTGGAAACAAAGTCAGATGACGTGGGAAGAATACAGAGATGCTGCTTGCCATGGTAGGGAGAAAATTCGTGCAGCCAAGGCTCAACTGGAGTTGAAGCTGGCAAGAATTGTAAAAAGAGTTTTTTCAAATATATTAATGGCAGTAGGCAGTTGACCTGTTACAGGCTGAGAATGGTAACATTGCAAACAGAGTTGCAGTTCTCTGGTATGTTTTCAGTTCCAGAATAGGAGAGTTATTTCTTAGTAAGGCATCCCTTGGAGAGTCTGAGATGCTTATTTAAAGCTGAATCTATTTCTTCTTATTAGCAATAAAAGACTTGTCTAAAAGTTTAAAGATATAAATTTCAGGTGCCTACATTCAGGTAAATAACTCCCATTGTAATTGATTTTGCAGTGGGCCACAGTATCTAGATCACACGAGATCCTGTCTCTTGTCTCTCTGAAGGGGGACTCACATGAGCAGTGTGTAATATGACTGCTCAAGGTGAACTTGGTGCCTCAGAGAGTGACCTCAAGGATCAAACCTAAGACCATACACTACTTTTCAGCAGAAAAAAGGTTTGTCAGGCTATTTGAATTCTGTATTATACGGATATTGAAAAGCCTTCTACATTACAGAGACCTCACAACTTTTTGAAACAGGATGTTTATCCTTCATTTTAATACAAAGAAAATACAAGGCAATTTCTATTTATTTTTGTGTGCTTGTTTTTCATTATTTAGCATAGTTTGGTCATGGATCTTGATAGTCTGAATATAAATAAGAAGTAAAATCACCAGATGTCTACAGACACTTACCATATGAAAGTTTATTACATACATTTATAACCTTCCAGTTGTCTCTTCTAAGGAAACAATGCATACTGCCTCAGATTATACTTCTTTGTATTCTATAAATTTTTAAAGCATTTTATCTAATTCTTTTTGCAATATAATAATTTTATATATATTTTTCATGATTTAGGAATGGTCTTCCCTAATTTAGTGCTCCCACCAAAACTGCACCAGCACTTGCTTCCCCCTCCCACTCCAGCTGGAAGCACAAAAGGCAAAGATCACAGGTTGAGACAAGAACAATTTACTGGAAACAGCAAAGAGATAAGAAAATGAACAGTAGTAGCAACAATATTAATAACAAAAGTGTACAAAGAGAGGCTGATTTACATGCAAAATGCTCACCAACCTGGTACAATAAAAAGCATTGATGAACAGACCCTCCTGCCACACATTTCCCTGACCAGGAAGGATCACCTTTTTTTGTCAGAAGAAGGAGTCCTTTTTCCCTGCCCCTGGCAATGACATAAAATGGTATTGAATAACACAATGTCTTGGCCATGCCCCCTCCCTCTGATCTTGGCCAGAACCAGGACATTATTACAATATTAGTTTATTATATACTTTAGTAACTTTACTGCACAGAGATTTCTTCGTTTATTTTACTGTTGGTAGCTATATAATAACTCTCTGCATGTCATTTATACAGCTTTGTGACAGATCAGGAGGTAAGGGGATACAGGGATAAATGGCAATAGTGAGGGAAAGCAGATAGTGCTAAATTCATTTTATATAGATCTCTTAATCATGGTTAAATATTCAGAGCCTCTGCCACTTTCTGTGTATCATCTGTCCTACACAGCTCAAAAATTAATCTTGCATGCAACTAGCGAATACTCCAATAGTAATTATTTTTGTTTTTCTCTTCAGCATTGATGACATTTTTTGCTAGATGAAAAAGTCTGCAGAGAAACAATGCTGTAACTGTTTGGATAGCATAATAAAAAAGTTTTGCCTTCAGTTAACTAGAATTTCAGTTTGCTTTTTTGGCCTTATAGTCGCTGATAGGTTTAGTTTTATCTGTTAGTGTCAACTGTGCTGTGCTTGTAATCAGATGGACAGCCGCACACTAGGACTCAAAGTCACTCGGGTGACACAGAGAAAATATGATAACCCTAAAGACAATGGCAGTGCTGCCACAGCACAGTGCTCTCCCTTTCTGAAGGGAAACAAAGCATTGCTCTGTAGATGCAGAGGGTGCTGCGGTGGGACTCTGCATCTGTCAGTATTCACTTCTCATTTCATGCTAGAATTAGTTTAGAAACAAAACAACAAGGCATAAGTCAGGACAGCTCATTTTACTAGCCTATGCTAGGTGTTATTTTCTTTTCAGTTGTTTGGTAGATAAAAGACTAATACTTAGATTCCACAGTGGCTCAGAAAAACCACAGAGATTATAAGGAATGGGCTATTTTAAAAAGTAGTTTAATAATTAAACATTAGTTACTGTTTAAGTCCCATCTCATGGAATAGATTTGACATGTTTTTACAGAATTTCAAATAGACATCATCAGGAAAATTTCACACAATACTTCCTTTTTAGATTACAATTCACCCTCTCCCCCAAAAAACTAAGTTTTCTGACATATTTCGTTAAAACAGGTACCATGGTAAAGAAAATATTCTTTAATTAATACAATAAATAGAATACTGACTTCCCTGTGCAATGCAATCAAAGCATGTGGAAAATGCTCACTATAGTTTGACAACTCTTTTTATTTTGAATGAAATTATTTGCTATTAGAAACATTAGGCAGAAGCTTAGGATATTTTATAGTGGCTATCAGTCCTTGTCAGACAATTTTATATTGCAGGATGAATGAGGGGATAAAAGCTTCCAGGCATATCAACATTATGGAAAATCTGGGCAAAAATTGGACCTCCTGTAACAGACAGCCAATAAAGTTTGCCATTGTTCTATGCATACTGTCACACATACTCATTGCTTACAGCACTCTCTTGTTTTCACTTTTGTTTCAAAAACTAATTTATATTTAAGTGACACCCTCTTTCCACTTCCTCTTAGGCATGAAAGCACTAAAGAAAACCTTCAGGAGCCAGAAAGGCAAACTTACTGAGTGACACTTCAGCCTGAGAGCAGGATTTGTTTCAAAATCACAGTTCCAAAAGAAAAGCCATGTTGATAAAGGCTAACCCTCTTCTGGGTCCCAGAACTCTATTTCTGATGCATGGAGGAAAAGCGACCTTCACAGATTACCTTAGGCTCCTGCCCAGGAGAGGCAGATAGTGTCCCGGAGAAGCAGTAAATACCTCATCCTCTCACTGCTGAGTTGCCAAGACTATTGAGCAGGGCACTGTGCTGTTTCCTCACTTTCACTCTCTGGATCACATTCTGAAGAACAATTCATTCCTTCCTTTGCCAGGGGCAGCCAAAGAGTCCAAAGGGAAACCCATACCCTGTGCCAGGTGCTGGGGCTCCTAGATGGGTATCCCACAACCTGGGGGGAGCTGGCAAAGGAGAAGTTAACTCTGGAGTGACCTGACTTTCCCATGATCCAATACCAACTACCAATGGCCAGATCCCAGAACTGATCTTCATTTCTTTGGTACCCACCAAATCATATTCTGTCACTCCCCTCACCAGCAGGGCAGTATAGAAAAAATATAAGGAAAGGCTGGTTGGTGAAGTTAGGGACAGGGAGAGATGACTCACCAATTACCATCACCAGAAAAACAGACTTACCTTGAGGAAGTTAGTTTATTTTGTTACTAATCAAATCAGAGCAGGATAATTAGAAATAAACCTAAATCTTAAAACAACCCCCCACTTCTCCGTTTTTCCTGGGCTCAACTTCACAGAAGTAAATTGTTAAAAAAATGTGCAACACTGTAAGCATTACTCAAAACTAATCCTTTTTCTCTCCTCTTCTTCCTTTCTTCCTCTTTCTCTCACATTTTTACTTTCTCTCACATTTTTACTCTTTCTCTCACTCTACCTTTTGTTTTCTTCTCCCTCCTTTCAGTCTTTCCATCTGTCCTTCTATCTCCACTGCCAGAGATTGCAGCAAAGGATTCAAGAATCTAGCACTGAGGTACAAGAAAAAAAATCAAGTTATAGTAACTTCCTCTCTCCCTCTTACATTTATATATTATAATTTAGTTTTTCATCACAGGAGCAAATAATATGTGTTTGCCTTACATATGATTTTACAAAAGCAATAGCAAAAGATAGACACGTACGATACAAATATCAATGTTTCTATAACCTAGTTGGTGGTAGGTGAAATAAATCAGCATAGTACTCTTTTACATGTTCAGCATGAGAGAAAATCTGTTCACAATTGAGAAGTTTGTGATTGACAGAGTAAAATGTTTTGAGTCATCTTTTAATAAAAATAGGTACAAAATTCAGAAGTGGTCTGGCTTCAGAAAACTTAGTTATCTGGATTTTGTTAATTAAAGGTATAATACTAACTTTCTTTGTCTTCAGCTCAAGCCTAGTACGTATATATAGGCAGAGCTAGAGTAAACATGTAACAAAAATGTGATTGAACAGTGAAAAAAGTGGATTAAAGGAAACTTCAGTTCTCACAGGAGACAGAAAAATGATAACCTGAGGAAAGACTGCCGTTTACTCTGGAAGATGTACAGTATGTCAGCTTATCATTGTAAATCAAGAGAGACTAGAGGGTGGTTTTGTGTAAAAAAAACTATTTGCTATTGAAACTTGAGAAAGAACTGGAATACCAGTAACACTATTGATTTATGTTCTGCAGCCTTCACGCTACTAAAAAAGATGACTTTTTTCCTAGAAAAAATACTGAACTTCTCTTTTAAAATTATGGAAAAGGAAGGGCTGTGCTCTTTTGATTCACCTTTGCAGGTAAGTATCTAACCTCAAATTCCCATTTTGCCGAGCCAACTCGGCAGAGTTTCTTCAGCTCATGATGCCTTTAAAAATAGAAAAGGAACTCGGCAAAGCACATGGTGATGAAGTGCATAGAGACCAAGAGTAGCAGAGTGGACTAGACTCCTAACATAATTTCACTGACTTCATATAGATTCCCTCTAAAGATAATGATAGTGTGACCTTTGGCAGTCTTGTATTAAGATGCAGGTACCAAGCTTGTAAAATCTTAAGAAAGTGATGGGAAAACCTCATGTCAGTGGCACTGCCAGAAACGGTTAAAACTCAAGCAATCTCTTTTGCTTCATTACTGGCTTGAGTCTCACACTCAAATATGTGACATAACCAGAACTGAAGGGATTCCCATGACAGTAGCTAAGCATTACATTTCAGAACAAGGTCCCATTTTTATTTATACTCTCATATTTCTGCCTCTGAAGGATGCAGAAAAATACCTGTAAATGTGAACTGTATAACTGTATAATTTGTGCTGTCTTCTCTTGAGAGTCTAAAACCCACAAAGATTGAAACACTGCCCTACTCATATTAAGTCCTAAAGTTTTTGCAACCCAATGAAGAATGTGTCTACAGCATAAGGGATCCCACACACCATGCTGTGTTAATTTCACTGTGCTAGTTTTGCACAGGGATAAGGAACATTTTCATATGGCCCATTATATATGGTCTTTCAAGAGCTAGAAATCTCAAGGAGGATTGAAAGTGTATGAACAATTTAGCAAAATATTCAATTAATATCTACAGAATGGTTTCACTCAAATCAAAAGGCTATTAAAAATTTAGTGCACACTTAAGCACTTTTGCTTAAATGGGACAGAAAGTAAGCTTATACCTTGGAGATAAGCTCTGAGACACTTTGATTCCTTAACGAGTGCATTTGGAGCAGCAGGATATTTAAGAAGTGGCAAGCCCATTTAACTTTCCTTTGGAAACAAGGAAAACATACGGCTCACTATTTGTATGGTAAAAATTTTAAATTTAATTTTATCTCTGCATTCACAGAAAATTTAAAAGCAGTACTGAGGGACCAGTGATTGCACCAGTAATTATTGTTATATTACCGTTCAAATACAAATCAGGTGTACTTTGCTGTTTGAGAAAGCGTAAGATAGGAAGAAATAATATTTGTTGGATAATCTTTAACAAGTTTACAAAAGGACTGCACACTTACCATTTCTATTGCAAATACACTTATCCTTAGCCCAAACTGTTAATATAAGATGTAGAATTTTAATAATGCAAGTAGCTGCATATTCTGGTTGATTATGAAAGAGTGTCTGACCTCAGATAAAAATTAAAAAATCATGTTCATACATCAAGATAAAAAAGCCATCAGTGTCTCATTGCTCTTTATTTAGGGCTTAGATTAGTTAGTATTCACTCGCTTTCTCTATTTATTTGTATGCAAGCTATAAAATAAAATCACAATTTAATGCATTAATGTAGTTGTATCACCATGGGTGGCAAGCAGCTTGTGGAGATTAAATAACATGCTTTACGCAGCAAGGCTTAGTTTAATTTGTTTGACAGCTGAGTTTTTGAACTTGTACTTGCAGATATTGCAAGTGGAGTTAACAATGTTGTGCTGCAATCCATGTACATGTGACTCAAAACCGATGTGCAGTTTCAAGTCCTTTGAATTCTGAAAATCATATTGGCTTTTTTTAATCTTCATAAATAAGATTACATTTGAATACAGTAATTAAGAGTTAATGCTACAGAAACAATCACATGCACTTCCTTGAATGGGTTTTTCTGTTGCATTTGGACAATTTGTATTAATATGGATTTGTGCCCAAGTTTAAACCTGCACGAGCTAGTCCCGATACAACTTTTACAATTGGTCTCATTAAAATAAGCAAAAAAAAATTTATTAATTTAATTGTGCAGAAAGTCACTATAGAGGTAGTCTTCCTTAAATGACAAATTATTTTTACTTATTGCAGCTTTGTTAGAAATGAATCTTAGGATATAGGCAAACAATTGCCAATGGTTGAGCTTTCAGTGGGATAAATAAGGAGTGCAGTGACCTAAATGATGATTCTCACATCAGTAAGAACTTAGGAATTTATTCTCCTAGGAAGCTACTCCAGAAAGAACCCCAGACACAAATTTACAGGTATACAGTATGTGTGCTGAGGACCCTGGGGGGGGGGCAGGGGGGGAAGAGGTAGTAAGCTAAAGTGACAGTGGGACAGTGGGGACACACAATGGGAAACAGATCTGCAGCTATTCCATAGAAATATATGAAAGTTCCAGGAAGCAGAAGCTGCAAACTTGAGCTGCTTTTTGTAGGCACCGCAGAAGTTTCCATTAAAAAGCTGATCACTAAAAACTTGCTCCTTTTTTCAGGTGCCTATTCTTATAAAACTTACATTTCTTGAAGACCCCTGCTTGAAAATTGCCAATCAGTTGAGGAAGGCAGACAGGGACATAATTATTCCTTTAAAAATTACCACTGTCATGGAAAGAACATTGTTTTATTTAATGAAAAAAAGCAGCTGCAGGGAATACCCTTACGTAGTGCCCCATTCAGAGGTTAGATAGCATGTAGCTTTAGCTTTTTGTGTTAGTCATAGCATCTGACATCCCTACTGTCTTTTCAGTTCATTAGGCATAAAGAAGATATTAGGAGCATGTCTCTCCACATCAGCATAGCACTAGTGATAGGAACAGTCAGCTCTAAATGTTTGCTTGTCGCCTGAGCCCAGATATACCCCTGCTGAGAAGAATTTGTGATTTTATTCTTGCTGTATTAGATCAGTAGACATGGCTCATTCACTGTGAAAACCACAAATATTGTAAGGCACAAAATACAGAACATGAACTGGGAAGGTTCTTCAATTGCAAAGTGAAGAAAGGAAAAAGGAATCAGCAATTAGGTCTTTGGTGGAAGTTAGGAAAACACAGCTGAATTCCTTCCTTTACATATTCAAAAGTGAACTTCCAAATACTCAGGAAGTCTCTATAGACACTCAAGAATATATTTCTCTTTAGGGATAATATTGATTCATTAAAAAGGTAGTATAGTTGACTACTTTAAATCAGTTATCATATTTTATGCCTTAAAGGCAGGTGAGATGATTACCTGTAAGGATTTAAAGACTTCTGCAATAAGGTATAAAATTTCAATACAAGTAAGAGCAGCTAAAGTTGGGATGGTAAGTAGTGTATCAATGCCTAAAAACAGATGTCTAAAAATGGATGTGATTCTTCAATACAGACTGTCCAAAATGCTTTAAGTCTTTTCAGGCTTCTGGGAGAACATAAAAAAAAGCAGTAAGTGATCATAGAAAGGTCTCTTTAATTACCCTTTGGAGAAAAATATGTAAGAATAATGAAACAAAAAGCTTTTGGATTTTTAGGTATCTCAGTCAGTTCCCAGTAAGCAGTGTCCCACAAAAGCAAATGTCAGAAATACTGAAGAGATTTTGTTCCCCTGAGACACCTCGAACATAGATGGAGATCCTTTTTGAGTTATATTTTATTGCTGTGTTCAAGAACCTGTAACTTAATAAATAGACAGCTATAGGGGCCTGTACTTACAAAAGATCTGTCTGCAGTAAAATTGTGAAATTAGACTAGGAAAACAATAGATCCTGTACGTGTCTGTGCTAAATCACAACACATGTATTTTGTTTTAATTAGTCTTTCTCTCTTGCTGCTGGAATTTTACAGATTTCCATGGCTGAATGAGCTGCGAAGAACTCTCTGAGGGCAAAGCTTTCATTTTTGTTTAGAATTTTCCACTCAAGAATAAGCCTCGAGACAGCAGCTTAGTACAAAGAGACAGAGAGGGGACATAACAGATGAGAAACTTTTGGGGGTTGCTTTATTTTAATTAAACACTTGCTAATTTGCTTCTCTTTCTTTTCTTTCTCTCTCTCTCTTTTTTTTTTTTTTTTTTTTTTTTTTTTTTTTTTTTTTTTTTTTTCTTGGAGGTTCAATATAAAACCCTGGCTTCTTCCCTGGTTACAAAGTTCAGCATTTTTAGTTCTTTTCTGTGTCTTTGACATAGCTGTCGGTTGCTTCTTTGCCTTGCTGAAGACACGGCAGAGTCCAAGAGTATTCTCACAAAGTGAAAGCAGCCACCTCACTTTTACAAACCTTTTTTACAGGCAGTCGCCAAACAATCTGCCTAGGCAGCCACCAGCTTTTGGGTAAGCCCAGAGGTTCCCTCTGGCTCTGGAGCCTGTTGCTAGTGTAGATGCCCAGCCTCAACTTGGTACAATCCTTCAGATGCTGTAAGATTGTGCTGTGACTGGAGTTTCACAAGTCTTGTAGGGTACTGATGTCAGACACCTTCAGCACATATTGCAGTGCCCAAGGGCCAGTACTGATAAATGCTAACACATCAATAGGAGCTAGACCAAGGTGGCTGCAAAGGTGAGATCGTACCTCTGTCATGCTCACAATCCTGCCTCAACAGTGATCAGGGCTGGATAATTAGCAGAGAAAAATAAATTATACACAGTTTTTTATACAAAGAAAATATTAGGAAAAATAAGTTACAGAATTGTTATTTCTATATCAGCATGACAGAAAGTCCTTGAACTTGTGTGGTTTTTACCTTACTATACTTCCACCTACAGCTTATTATATATTAATCTCATCTAGATAACAAATTGTTTTTCTGGAAATTAAATGAAATTATAGTTAACCTCTGAAGCACTGCAACAGTACCAATTAGTCACCTTTTTTATCTTCACTAGGAAATGAGAAAAAACTTCACGAATGCTTATCTCTTAGAAATTATAATTTCTACAGCAGTTTCATTGTTATGAAGAGTAGATATCTCAAAGTTAGGTACCTAGTCTAAGTAAGGCATCTAAACTATTTTTTATATAACATAGCTTACTGTGTTATTAATCATCTTATGATAATCCCTTGGTTCTTTTTTATTCTGTTTGACATTAAACTTCCTATTCTTATTCACCTCACCAGAGTCAACACCTCTGCCTGTATGCTGATTCTATCCTCCATGTGCCTATTCTTTGCATGACACTAATGTCAAATTATTCTGACACGGTGACCTGTTAATGCAACAATTCAATCTTCCTTGCTTAGAAAAGAAAGTGTTCGTTAATGGTCTTGAAGTAGAATCAATTTTACATAGTTAAATGAGGAAAGAAAAGTGCACCACAGACAGCTACAAGACTTTAAAAAGAAGTTGGCAATGACAGTAAGTTATAAAGGCATAAACAGATTTTGTACTATATTTTTCTTCTGTTGCATCAAATTTACAAATAGCAGTTTGGGGGAATCCTAGATCCCATTCAGGCTTGTGAGAATATCAGTTCTGGAAGGCAAAAAAGCCAGGAGCTAGAGAATTTTCAATGGGGAAACAAAAAGACTGAAGTCACCCTGAAAAGTGAAAAAATTATGTGAACTATTCTTATAGACAGGAAGTGCTTCCCAAGGGCTTCCATGGGACACTGGCCCTCCAAGAGAATGATGGATATGAAAACGTTCATGCTTTACCTGTTTCCCTTTAACAGCCAGCCCTTGCAGTGTGGCTTTGGACTGTGGATGAGCAGGATGTGTTTTGTGACCATCTTAACAGATAACTATGGAAGTATTGGTGACTGTGGCTTGCTGTTTGCTCCTATTTTTTTCATGCTAAGAAATGCTTTAAAAATCCTGGGTATCTACACCCTTTAGCTCTTACTTCACTTTTTAAAGTCAAGTCTTTATAAAAAGTCTTTTTATAGGAAATAATTTGGTAGCACTGAGAGGAGGGGAAAGAACTAAACTTTCAATTAAAGTCTCAATCAAACTTTACTGGTTTGAAGTCATCTAAATTAATTCCTTTATAGTACAGGGCTTTGATGCCATTTTAAATAACTTCATAGAAGAGTGAATTTGAAAAAAGAATCATGTTCAGTGTAGCTGAATGCACCTAAGGCATTAGCTGCACTGAGTAAGGATATTCAATGAGTTTTAACAGACCAGAAACCCTACACTGACTTCCAAGTATTTGCACTTTTTAAAAACTCTCTTTTCATTTTAGGAAGCTGTGGTTTCAAGTCAGATCCCACTATATTACACTGGTTTATGTTATGTAAGCAGGGCTAATGAATGAAAATTCAGCAATTTTCCTGTGTGCTTTTCAACACTGAAAAATTTGTCAACCAGTTAAACAGTGCCATAATCTGCGCATGTCAAAGCACACAGAATTTGCCATCATTAGGAGCCTGGATGCAAACTATTGAAGTCTATGGGAGAAATTTCCAGATTTCAGAGGGTTGTGAAAGAGAAGTCACAGCATTTTGATGTTTATCCTGTCAGAACAGGAAAACTGTGCAGCAATATCTTTCTCTTTTTGGCGAGAAACGCTTCAAAGTTCAGAAATAAATGTCTTCCTCATCCCCCGTCTTTGAAGGAGTGGTTACTTTGCTGGGGCTTGACTCTCAGTCCATCAGTTTTCAGTGGGTGCTTGAACAGCAACAAGCTATACCACACATTCTTGCAAATGGGAAATTTCCTTCTTTCCATAATTTCTGAAGCTTATCTTCTCCCCTTTTGGCTCTTACCTCAAGACCTTTTTCCAGGCCTGTTTACCAAATGCCCTGCTAGCTGTCTAGTACAAGCAGCAAAAAAAAAAAAAAAAATCTAGCAATCTTTTGTTAAAGGAGGCGTGGGAGTTGATGTTGAGCAGCTATTTTTCTCCAGGGCCTGGCAACGCAAGCTGCTTAAATGGGACTCGAGGAGGAGGAGTTCAAATGACGTTGGTGTGCAGGAATATGCTCAATCAAAATTACAGTATTTGCAGCTTTTTATCCTACTGTATTTAAGTACAGCAGAACTCCCCTGATCATAAAAAAAATCCCACATCAAAAACCCAACAATTAGATGACAAGCCTAGATTATTGTTAGTGTTTTATAGCTTGACACACACTCTTTTAGTTGTCCATAGTGAGACAGGTGTTTAGCATGTCAACATTTCCATAAAAGAACCTACAACTGTACCAAGGAAGTCCCTATTAATATTATATCTCATAGAGAGCTTTATATCCAGACAGCTTAGTGCAATGATATTCATCAGGAGGTTTGAAAGTCGAGTCAAACTTATAAAAAAATATAGTGAAGATCCAAAGTATTTTTTTTCATTCAGGAAGCCAAAGTCTTCTTTAAAAGCAAGCTTTACTAGAGTAAATGTTTTAAATACAGTGTTTGGTTAAAAATTTCAGAAAAAAATAATTTCAGCTAAGTATATCTGAATAAAAAAAAACTCTATCTAAACTCGAGTGAATTATAATGAAAAAGGATCACAGGTTTATAATAAAAAACATTTTCCAAAGAGGCTTTTAAACTTCATAAATAAATATGACAAAAGAGGGGCTGTTTTGCAAAATGCTGAACTACAGCATTTTAATCTTTCTCCAAGGGGAAAAAAAAAAAAACACGAGAAACAGCCTGACTTTTATTCTAGGAGATTTCAAATGAGTTAATACAATACTATGATTTGCCACTCATTTGCACACACAGCTGCTACTAGAGAAATGCACTGCAGCACAGAACTTTGCATTTATCAGCATTTGAGGTCTCTAGCAATAAAAAATGCTGCTTGGAACAGAAATGCAGGATAACTCAATGGATCATAATTTAAATTATTTTATAAATTGATACTACCCTAAAAATATCCACTTCATTGAAAGCCACAGGATATTATTTAATTGGTTAGAGGACAGTGCTAATGATGCCAAGGGTGAGGGTTCAATCCCCATCCAGGCCATTCAGTTAAGACTTGGACTTGATGATCTTTGTCCCTCCCAACTCAGAATATTCTGTCATTATGGTGAGACTTGAAATGTAGAGTAAGAAGCTGTACAACAGTATTCTATTCCTTCGTAGAAAGGGGCATTAATTCAGAAGATGTAGTCAAGTGCATTGATCTTTGCTGCCATCCAGAACTGAAATGTCATGTAGAGCAACTTCGTCATTTCTGTTCCAATACACTGCCTATTCTGTGGTGCTGCCTTTTAGATTTTACAAGGGAAATATTTGGTGATCTCTGTAAGAATTTGGATTGTTATAGATCTCACAAATACTTCATTGTGATGAATTTCCATTTTTCTATTGCATGATGACAATCCATGGATAACTCTATATAAGAGGCTCATGGCAGTAATCTCTCTTTGGGTTGAAAATATTTTCTGTTTACATCATAGAAGGCTCAATCCTGCAAACGTACAGAATTCCACTTAGCATCATCAGGACTTCCAGAAACACTGGAACATCAAAACATGTGTCCTAAATTTCATAATATAATCTAGTTTCCACTCATATAAATGGGTGTAGTAACCGGGCAGAAACACCAATTTAATGTAGTGGGTTGCCCCCATTCTCCATCAACTCGGGTTCAAACCATCACACATGGTTTCATATTATAATATGTTTCCCGCTCATCCAGAATCTACGGAGGTTTCCTAGATATATTTTAATAGTGCCTGCTAAAAACATGCTAAAAAATGCGTGCCAGTTATGGCTGTGATAACAATGGTACATTGGGTAGACCCACCTATACTTACCCAACTTCCTGCAAAAACCTGCTGCAGGTGAAAAAGGTTAAGGATAATATAGCACGTTACATGGAAAATAGTAATACTTAGTGGGTGGGATTCATTCCCCCTAGCTTCAGCTATGCCAAGCTAGTACCTAATACCCTCTGAAGGAACAGAACATAAATGTTTGAAACACACTGAATCAACCTCTGAAGTTATTCTTTTTATCAAATATAGAAGGAACTTATATCAATAGTTTTCAATAAATAGCTAACTTCTGGAGCACAGGATAATAAATTTTACATTTCACCTCTTAAAAGGAATTTAAAAAATCACCTCAGGCATGTGTAGCTGCCTTCCAGTGACTATGTTCAAAATATTCCCTGTTATTTCCTTGCACTGACACACAGCTGGACAGCCTTCTGAATTTTATCATAAGAATCTGGATCAGCCTCATTATCCTCCTTTTTTATAGTCTGACACAGAGGAACTTCCACCCACTTGCTGTAACAATCAGCAACTTAGCAACAAAACCTTGCAAGGATGCAATTTTATGAAACTATATTCTGCTTTTGTGTGTGCAGGTATATCTGAGCATCTGCCTGCCTCCTACACATGTATGCTCAAAAACTTTTAAATCTTTCCATCCACTGAAACCCGCATTTCAAAGATATTAAATGTCATTGAATTATTTGAAAATGTGTGTTTCTTATTAGCATGCGTACTGATGAATAGGTTGCAGTCTGAGCACACTTTTTATGGAATACATGACAAAACTTAGGAAAGGTTCAATCAGGGCAAATGTCCTTAAGGAACAGAGATTCTGTCTTCAAACTGGAGGGGACAGGTTCCCAACTGCAGAGGACATGACTAACATATTTCCCAAAACTCTGCTTCATAGGAAATTGGCCAATTGAATTAATGATTTGCCAGTAACATTTTCAATAGCTATTACTATATTTTTGAAGTCTTCCATAGCATGTGGTCAGTTATGTGGTTTACTTCAGATAAAATGAATAATGGGTCCTAACAACACAATCAGTTTAACAGCTGGCAACTGCAATGTTATCTTATTCATCAAAGTGGAAGAAATAAAGAAGAGGAAGGGATGAAGGAACTGGTCAATTTGGATACTTGAGACTATTTGGGGATGGGCATTTTTCAGCTTTCTAATCACACACCAAAGCTGCTGTTTCCCTGGAGAAAGACAAAGAGAAGCAGTGCAACAGGTAAAACAATGATTGTCTTTCAGCTATGCCATGTAAACAAAGAATATTTCTCTTCCATTATTTCAATGTAGGGGAAAAGTAATAAATTGTAATTAAACACCCAAACCCCAATTTTGTAATAAAATAAAATAAATAAATACTAAAAACCAGAGGGAATCCCAGTCAGCTCACTGCCGTTTCACAAGCCAAGAAAGACAAATTTGTTCAGTCTACCATTTGATGCAAATTATTCCTCAAGTCCTGATAGGGAGGTAATGATCCAAAATGAAGTCCTAGGGGTACTTATGGATTGGGTGTTCCAGTGGTTTTCTATATGCACTGCTTTATGTGTTTCTAAGAGAAATCTCCTATAATATTTTGTAGAACTGAAAGTCAGAAAGGTTCTTGCAGGAATCATTTAAGTAAGGTCTAGATTTTAATCGAAAATGTTTTCTACCTCTCTCCTTTTTTTGTTTTTAATAATAAAAGTTAATGATTTGTAATTTTTCTGCTACAGAAACACCTGAAAGTTAATTTTTTAGTTCTGTAGTAAGGTACTGTTCTGCTAAATTAAATGAGATTCATCCCGTAAAGGACTAGGAGATTCTGCATAACTCACTGCACAGTTATCAGGTGTGTCTGACCTAGGTGATATTTTGTTGGATGACAGCCAGACCGGTGATGCAGGTAAGATACAGTTTCTTTTTTAAAAGGACATATAAAAATTATTATACAAAACATTTCCAGGCACGAAGCTAGTTAATAAGTATGCAGAGAAGGCAATCATTCTGCAAGAATGTGGCCTTTTAGTAGTGTAGCTGTGCAAAGCAGCTTGAATTAGAATTAGGTGGCCGGGAGGATTGCTTTTGTCTGTTGGCATACGTGAATGTGATGAACCTGCAAGCTTCTTACAGGGAAGAAGGAGAGAGGAGGAAAATGGAATGAACCCCTGTCTTGCTTTAGAAGAAAAATGTGAAAGTGAAATACTATTCTCACTTGGTGTTGAATCAGCTGAAATATATTAATAGAGAATTATATCCAATCTTTAGTATTCTACCTTCACATGTTTTCTGGTTATTTTTTATGCAACCTGACTATAGTGCTACAAAAGTCTTCAGAATAATCCTTAGAGAGATTGCAAGTACAAGCATAAATCCTTTTTTTTACCAAGTTTGTTAGGCATGTACTTAAGTTCTTGTGTAAGTGCTCTAATGAGCAGGTATCCACTTCCTTCCATGCTCACAGCTGAGCATATCATAAAACTTTTGGGTTTCAATTCATCACACATGACTATAGCTTTTTTAATAGTGATTTAAAATAGAAAAGCATATTACATAGGATCCCTCCATGTTTTCAGACAGGTTCCTAAGCTAGTCATAACACCAGTTTAGAGTGGCTGTTTAACTTTTAGCTAATACCACCCTGGGATATAATTGTACAGTATTCCATTGTATGAATTAAACCTTCTAAAAGATGTAGCAAACCAGAAAATGCTTGGATACCACCTGTGCTGTACCAAACATTGGTTTGTCTTACATTATTGTCTAAAAAAACAGAAAATATTTTTACTTAATTTCATCATAAAAGAGGCACATGGTATTATTAAGATGCAGTTAAATATACATGGCATCCCTCTGAACGTTAGCTTTTCAATCCTCAAGTGTTTTTTTTTCCCTCCAGGTTGCCCAATTAGAAGGATCAATATGTTCCCACCCAGTTGGAAAGCCATTTGTCTCTTCCCTCACAGACAAAACAATGCCAGATGTAAGTGGCTGAACTTCTCATGATGGGAGTCTTCTTCCATTTTTGCCCCATATCCAAAGTTCTTAAACGAGGAAGAGAAAGACTGTGTACTTATATAAAAAAATATGTCTTTCCCAAAGGAACCAGTAGGTCCTACCTTGTTCTTGATCAAATAGCAGTTCAAAATTGCAGTGATTCCAGCTAAATTTTGTCTGAAGATCCTGACAAATGGAAGACAGTTTCTTCCTCATGCTACATGACGAGTGTGATAACCAACACTACTACATGTAAGACAGGCACCTGCTTCTTAGACACAAAGCTGGAGCATCCCTCTGAATTGTGGCAAAGCTGATTCAGGAGGCAGGTGTCCTGCTGTACAGGTAGGGATGTGTCCAGCCTGCACAGATGTTTGCAGCTTTTTTGGAACAAAACGGGGTTTGATGAAACAGGAGTATTATCAGAAAATTGACTAGAGCATTAAAACACTATTTCTTTTTAACCTGAGATTCTAAATTCTACCTCTCTCCATAATAATTTCCAATGAAGGTGACCTGTTCAAAGTCATATATTGACTCTGGGTCCATATGAGAAAGACAAATTCGTATGAAATTATATAAAAAAACTAACAAATACTACAGGAAAAAAATAGGTTTTTTTACTTCTGTGTTCTCAAAATGTAAGTTACAAGATTTAACAGAACTGAATGATAGCTTATTTAAAATGGATAAAATAAATAATTCTATACCTAATACATATAAGACTATACATGTAAATTATATTTTGTATGCATGTAATTATGAGAACTAAATGTTATTTTGGAAAAATATGAAAAGAAGGCAAAACAGATGTTGAATTGTGCAGCAGTTGAGAGAATTATGGAAGCTAGTAACCATTAAATGCAGTAAGATAATCTCCAGAAGTTTCATGCTTTGGAGGAAAGCTGGAGGAAACATAATAATCTTGGCTAGAAATATCTGTCAGAGAGGGCTATTGTATGATCTTTAACCCTAAGGAATACAAAGATCTTTGATTCTACAGTATCTTATGATGATATTTGGTAGACAGGGTTCTGCTGATAGAATGCTAATTAAAAAAAATATTGTGCTCGTGTTATAATCTCATCATGTGCTGAAAATATGTCATCAAAAGCTCATGGATTTTTACATGTTAAGAAAAAGTAATTCTTAGTGAAATAAGTAAAAGGGATTTCTGCCACATCCATATTGATCACACTTTTTTTGATTGAGTTTTTATTGATTTGCTGTATTTTCTGTATTAATGTTGCTTCTCTAATGTTTGTTGGATTAGTGGATCAAGCTGGAAAAAAATCTCACCAAAGCGTATGGGCTTTTGAATAAATGCCAACTTTTGTGTAATCTCAGACTTCTCCCTTCTTTGTTACCAAAAGGGATAATTTGAATTACTTTAGGCGCTTCAAACATGCAGAACTCTTCTAACAAACAAAGTCTGTTCCCTATATTACCATCCATGCAGGTATTTTTATATGAAAGGATACATTTTCAAAGCACTGCAAGGGAGGTATGTGCTAAAATCTGTTCATGTATAACAGGATTTGTGCTAATACTGCCTACGCACTACTTTGAAACTATACCCCTCTCTGGTTTTGATAGTTTATCACCATGGAAGGACTGTGACTTGAAAGGAGCTGACATTTGTTGAATAAAAACTCACTAAGAAAAGAAAACTAAAATGAAACTGGCAAATCTAAAATAAAACGGACACTGTAATGATAATTCTTAATTTTTTTTTTTTACTTAGGGAAGTCTCTTTTATAGTAAGATCACAGTAGCTTAAAAAGATCTTCCTGTTCTATAACCTGCTTTGCACATGTAACAAATCAGGTTGATGAAATTTGTTCTGGAAAATGATACAGATTCTCAGTGTATGGGAAGCAAGGTAATGGTATTGAATTTGATAAAGCTACATGGATTTAAGAGAATTTGAGATTTGGTCCAAAGACTTAAAAGCATTTACTTTCATAACTGTTCAGAAGAAGAAAAAGATCTGGATTTAGCACATTCTATATAACAGAGCAAGCAAATTCCTCCAAAGTTCTTTCTAGTTTCTATTTTTGTTGTTGTTCTATATGCCATACAGTTAAAGATTATAAAATTATAAGATTACAGAAGAGAAGCTATATATGTACATATACTTGAATACGTCTTATCTATAAAAATATGATATTGCGTAGATCACCCTAACTTAATTTTAATTATCAGTGATGGGCTCTACATTCTGACTCATCAAGGGCACAAAAAATCACCAGTGTCTCAGGAAAAGATGCTGTGATCCCTTCCGTGTGGCAGTTTCTAAGCAGAACTGGGATTCTGCTCTGCAGCTCAGCCTGGAAGCTGCATGGAGAAACCTTTTCACGCCTAAAGTAGAAGCTCAATCAGCTTTTTGATTTTTTGTTCAGAAAAAGGGGGCCAGGTTCTGTGTAAATGCCAATTACATGAGCAAGCAGGTTCTTGAATACTACTCTTATATTTCTTTGAATGTGAGACAGACTTCACAGAAGTCTGTAACAGTATAAAGGCAAAGGTGAGAATTAAATGGTCAGAGAGTGGTACTGAACAACACATCCACTCTCACCACATGTCTTCAGCCTTTGGTATATATGCTGCTGTCCATTCAAAGACATGCAGGAGAAAAAAAATCAGTGTAACAAGAATACAACTAAATCCTATACAGAAATATCGGCATAAAAGTCACATCAGATGGCTGGCTGGAACACAGTGCTAAAAATAATGTGTTATTTTATAGCTTTTAACTCATCTACGCAATAGAAAATGAAAATTATTTTGAAATAAAAAAGTACTGACACATAAAAAGCAGATTTTTGTCATAAGAAACAGAAATTGCCTTATCACATCCAACACCTCACCATAACTTCTGGCATCCAACACTCATTACTTATATTCAACACTGACTACCAGTTACCTGAGGGAATTATTAAAATGTTTCTTTTTATAAAATCTAAGGAAGAAAAAAAGTGCCTGTTTTAAAACCTTTGTTGTTAAGTTAAGTTAATAAAGCATTTCTACTCAGATCAGTTGTAAAACCTGTCAAACCTGCATTTCAATTTTGGACAAAAGCTCTAAAAGTTTAAATCTCTATTTCAATATGTACCCTTTTTCCCAGAGCGTGGTTGGTATTATTACCTTCACTGCCTGTGGGTGTTACCATGGTCTGCACCACGGGCTGCAGGGGAATCCCTGCTTCAGCACCTGGAGCACCTCCTCCCCCTCCTGCTTTACTGGCTTTGGTTACTGCAGAGCTGTTCCTTGCATATTCTCACTCCTCTCTCCAGCTGAAATTGCTCCTGCACAGATGTTTTTACCCTGCTTAAATACCTTATCTCAAGTGCTACCATTGCCACTGAGGGGATTGGCCTCGGCCGGTGGTACACTAGCCTAAGTTCTGTGCCCAGCCTGTAAGATTTGATTTATAACTATGCCACTGCTTTGATCATTCCCTGGTGAACCTGCACGCCTGAATACTTCAGGGCAGGTCCCCTGATCATTCAATCCTACCCAGAGCACAACATAACCTCTCTCAGGCTGTGCAACCTGCCTACACTCCCCAAAAGTTAAGGGAATGAGCAGAGAAAGCAGCACATGTGATGCTCAGCCTGTGGACGTGCTCCTGTGGCCCACAGATCAGGCAGAGGTGTACCCTCACCCTTCTCAATACCCTGAGAAAACAGTTCACAGATCCAAAAGATTAGTTCTCAGTAGGTAGAGTGAATCTACCTGTATTCAGTTATCTGTTGTATCTCCCCATGTTGTCCAATTTTATGTCATTACCAGGCTGTGCCACTACATGAACAGAACATTTAAGTAACGTTAAATAGAACATTTGTGAATATGAATACCAGAGGCATGGGAAAATATTTTAGATTAATTATTAAGAAATTATGAGCTTTACACCAAGCTCAGAGTTATTTCATGTAACTAATTTTTAGATTGCTAGGTATCTAGTATAAATTAGAAACCCCCTTATACTCAGTAAGAGATACAGGTACACAGTGAGAATATTCACCTGTCTTAAATATCTGTTTTAGAATATGATTATGACTCAAGAAATTATGATCTAAATTCTAGAGGTCTAAAATGTGGTTGGTTAAATCAGATCTAAGATCAACAGGCACACCCCAGGAAACATGGACCTGTGCCACCTTTAAGCCATACTCATAAATTTATGCTTGCTTCACCCTAAAACCTAAGAAATTATTTGATTTCAAATCAGAATGAAAGCAGTTTGATTTTTATAATTGACGTTGGAATTCTGTAAATTCTTATTAATATTACACATGACATCTGTAATTAAGGCCACCTTCAAATTCTCCAAGAAAAATCTTAAATAAAATCTTAGAATAATTTTGAAAGCTTCATTTCTGGACTTGGCAGATTAATTTATTTATTTGTGTCAAGTCCTTTATTCACTTTTTAATGAATTAAAACCTCATTTAGATGATGCATTTAAGCATCAAGCTTACTGACATGAATATCAATATTTCCTTCAATACAATTAGTTAAACTAGATTAAGTTACATTGAAGTAGTGTCAGTTTTATCATACCACAATAGATCATACTATCAGTGTTGTCAAAAGTTTTCAATCTTGCCTATTTTTATTAAATGATAAAATAAAAAGGAGATTGCATTATTAAAGGCCAGTGATCTTCATTTGTGTCCCATTCCTATACTGTATTAGCAGTGGATGAGGCTCTGCTGCTCTGTTAAACGAGAGGAAAGCAAAGCCACACACCAGACCCACACAGTAACATGCTCTACAGCAGTCAAAATAGCATGCTGAGATTTTTGTTGATTTTCCCACTGTATGATTAAGCTACTCTTCCCATCTGCATGCAAGCTAAGTGCCCAACAAAACTGAAGAAAGGGTCATGAAAACAGATAGGAAGCTTTCAACACTTCCTGGCTTCTGACCTCAAATTTTCTTGTTTTCTACTTTAAATTCAAACACTTCTCATTTTCATTAAACTCATCTTCTGGAATTTTAAAGACAGAAAAGAAAATGCATAGATGTGGTGGTGCATTCCCCCCGCCCTGGCTCTTTCTCAGGCCTGCTCTACAATTTCAGAATCTCCTGATAAGCCTTGACTGAGCCAGCTGAGAGTGAAGGGGCCCTTGACCATACCAATTGAGCCATGAGTTGAGTCTGATCATACCAGGAGCTCTTGTATGGTAGAGGTGGGATCAACCAGAAACATCAGCTGCCCAACCAAGGAAACAAAGGACAAACAACTATCCTTTGTAGCCATGGTAAACCATTTACCTGAATCATAGCTTGAGTGGAGTGGCATCACTGGGAGTTGTAGCTTGAGTGGAACAGTGTCATTGTTACTGCACTTTGGGAAGAAGGTGCAGTAGTTATTGACTTGGATTATGGCCAGGATGGAAACTTACTGGTGACCAAAGTCAATCATTCGGTGACCCTACAAACAGCAGTGTTAAGTGAGGCCCTTTTCATTCTCCTGGACCACAGTAGGCTGCACCAGTAGCTCCCTCTCACTAGGACACCTCTCAGAGCTCCCACACCCCCAGGTTTACAATACTGGAAGGACCATGGTTGATGATGAGACCTAGGCTGATAACCCCTCCCATGCAATTCTTCAAGGTGCAATCCTTGCCTGGTGAGAAACACAAAAGGATTTGATGTGACTAATTCACGGAACCTGATTGTAATTTTTGATAGATACCTTTTCACACACAGAAAGAGGTGTACACATTGTTTTACCTCTGTGTGTGTGAATTTATTAAGGTATGAATGGTAGTATCTCAAATCTGTAGTTAAATCATTGTTATAATTGTAGTGAATCCTATCATATCACTTTGTAAACAGTATTCAATAATTTAGTGCTGATAAACCATTTTGCACCCTTATCTTTGCATCCGTATCCTTTGCACCCTTACCCCTATTTGCATTCCCAGCTTCCATGCAATTCATACCAAATTGCTTCTAATTGGATCTTACTTTGAATGCTATAATTTGTGCAGTAAGTAATAGAGTGACCCTTTGCAACTAACTCTGTAAAGTTGTACTTTCACAAATTCACATTAAATCCTACTTTTGCCAACACATTTGACAGAGGTTCTTAGGGGGACCAAACCACTCATTTGTGACAGTAGACTGGCAACGTGCAGTGAAGGTATACTGAGGCAAAATCAACAGATATCTAAACTTCATTGAACTCCTGTGGTTTTTTACATCATCTTGGGTGTCTCAGAGTCTGTGTCCATCATATAATTCTTTGTTTTCAACCAGGACTGGAGCCTCTCTCTTAGGAGGATAGGCTGGGAGAGTTGGGCCTGTTCACTCTTGAGAAGAGGCAACTGAGAGCAGACCCCACCAGTGTCTATACCTGAAGAAAACCTTTCAAGAAGATGGATCTGGGCTTTCCTCGGTGGTGTCAAGCAACAGGACAAGAGGCAATGGGCAGAAATTGATGCACAGGAAGTTCTACCTGAACATGAGGAAGAGCTTTAATGTATGGGTGACCGAGCACTGGAACAGATTGTCCAGAGAGGGTGTGGACTCTTCCTCACTGAAGATACTCAAGAATTGTCTGAGTGCAGTCCTGTGCAATGTGCTCTAGGATGACCCTGCCTGAGCAGGGAGGTTGGACCAGATGACCCACTGTGGTCCCTTCCAACCTTATACTTTCTACAATTCTGTGATTCTGTAAAAGTACAGATGCAACTTTTTCTGCACGACAATAGTAAACAAAGTAAACACAAATAATGAGACAGGAAAAGAAGGTTAAGGTTTCTACTCCTCTGCATCTTGAAACTAAATATTATTTCTATTTAACTTTTAATTTTAAATTCAGATCCTTATTAGAAGGAATAAGAAACTCTCCTTCAAATTTAGTTCACTAAAAGTAACCTTGGGAATGGGAAAAGGAATACACTAGGACACTAAGAAATTTACACATAAATTTGGTGAAGATTGCAGAAATAAAGTTCTCAGAACACCCAGTTCTATATGTATTTGTTCACTTTTACAGACATCTGAAACATCTATCTTTCTATTCAGACGTGCATATTATCACAATGAATTCTTTTGGAAATTAATAGCTAGACACTTTCACAGTAACTCTGACATATTCCAAGTTATCTAATTCACCCAAAAGTTCCAAACAACTTTACTGCTGGACCAAATATATTTAATCACATATTTTCAGCTTATGTTGCAAAACCTTAATAAATATATGAAACTGTACACTTTCTTCTTTCCATCATCAGCTAATATAGTACAGACAAGTTTTCATTTAAACATTTAAAAGGATGGAATTTGATAGAAGGTTTTTATCAATCCTCATTGAAACTAATAGGACTCAAGGTCAGTCAGCTTTTTTATATTTAGATCTGCACAGCTGTATTTTATAAGGCATTATTATGGAATTAAAGACAATGTTTGACCAACATAGATAATAGGAAAGAAGAAAAAAGCCCCGGGAGCTCAAACAAGTGAGGTGACAACCAGAAGACACAATAAGACACAGAGAAATGATGAAGAGAAAGGCATATTGATTTCTATTGCTTTGATTTGTGCATTGCTTAGAGCAGCAAAAAACAAACAGCTAAGCAGTGAAGCAAGCAGCAGCAAGCAGTGAAAGCAGTGAAGACAAGCATCAATTCACTGTGGTGTACCTTGCTGACTAACAAAAAGAGCAACTAATTTGATTCAGAATTTCCAGTGAAACTCTTGAATGGAGTTCCCATTTTCAATGTACTGAAATCGTCTTTAAAAAGAACAGTGTTTATTTTTTAGATCAATGTATTTGTTCATTTCACTGGAAAGAATAAACTGATCTTTAATTCCAACTGGCCTCGTAGAGGAAAACTAGAAGAGTATTGTGCTAATTAGAAGCTATAAATGACACACAGATCTGTATAATACATTAGTTCAACTCATATCTGTTTTAAACAGGGATTTCATAAATATCATGATTTAAACCTCTTGAACAATAAGCCAAAAAGGAAAGAATCTTCTTTTCTAAACTACCTCCCCAGAACCAAAATAGAATAAAAGTTAATGCAGTTATCCTCTGGGCAGCTTTGCTGCCAAGCTTTATGGTTTGTGATCATAAAACATCTCAGTAAACTGAATTTTAAGTAGCTGAATTTTAGTCAAGAATTTTTTTATCCCACTTAGGAACTGGTTCATAGTGACAGAATTTATTCCCCTTGTGAGCTCAGACATTGTCAGAGAGGAAAGGCATTTTACTTTCTGCTGATCTGCATTTGAATATAAAAAGAAAAAGGCATTTACTAAAAACTATTATCTGAGTCATTCAAGATATATAGTCTTGAGTGCTAGAACTTTCTCTGGTTTTCTCTCTAAATAAAAACAATTGGAGAGCTTCTCTGGTCTCAACAAATCCATAAATATTTCTGGCAAAAATATAGATTAGGAAAAGGGAGGGGGAAAGCATGCTTGTTTTATTTTGGATGGTAAAAAATGAAAATTCAGGGCAGAGACTTTAAATATCCTTTTCTTTTCCCAGTAGATGGAAATTCTCAGTCCTTTCTTATACTGTTCTCTGTCTCATTTTTTTTCTAAGGCTGAAAATAATACATACAAAAATATTGTGTTATGGTTTCCTTCCATAAAAAAGCTCTACCAAAGATGCAAATTAACCTTTGTGTAAATATATCTTTAAAATAGGAAAAAAAGTCTTAAATGAAATAGAGGGAATATTTATGAATAAACTTCTTAGGGCTTCCAATTTATCACCTTCTTTTTTGTGGTCCAAACACCTCAGAAGTCTGCTGAAATTTACTAGACGGGGAGTAATTTATTTATTGTCAAAGGCTAGGCCTGAACAAAGAGTCAATACAAATAGCAACTCTAACCAGCACCAAACAAAGATTTCAGGTATATTATATCTTCTTTCACTATATCTGAGGGTCACTAGTCAGAAAAATGACATGTGGTAATGTTTTGCACTGGAGAAACCTGCCAGCTGCACTGAGTATAATGAGATTCATGACAGTTCTCACAAGGCCTTGACTTTGTGTGTTGGGTTAACCTTGTCTGATTCCCACCAAGCCAGTCTATCAGTCCCATCCTCAGCAGCACGGGCATGAGGGAGAGGAAACAAAATGAGAAAAAAAACCTCATGGCCTAAGATAAAGGCAGTTTAATAAAGTAAGAGCAAATGTTGTGCATGAAAGCAAAGGAGAAAATAGTTTTTATTCTGTAGTTCCTATCACCAGGCAGGCAATGCCCAGCCACTTCCTATGAAGCTGGGCTTCAGTATGTGGTTGCTTTGTATAGCAAACACTGTAATAACAAATGCTTTCTCTTCCTCCGCCTTTCTCTCAGCTTTTATGGTTGAGAAGACATAATATGGTGTGGAATATTCCTTTGGTCAGTTTGGGTCAGTTATCCTGGCTGTGTTCCCTGCCACCATCTTACCCACCCCCAGCTACTGGTGATGTGTGAGTGCTGGAGAGACAGTGCCGATTCTGTGCCAGAGCTGCTCAGCTGTGCCCAAAACACTGATTGCTACCAGCGCCTTTCTAGCCACCAGTGCAAAGCTCAGCACTGTGAGGGCTGCTACAGGGAAAAAACCTCCATCTTAGCCAGACTCAACACACTCTCAGGTAAGAAATAACTCCTTTGGCACAGGCCTATGGCAGCTGGCAGGAGGGAAGTGACTCTTTGGGAAGACAGAGGAAAACACCAAGAATGCAGACACAATTAAAGCACAGTGTAGAGTGAATCTGCACACAATCCAAGAAAAATACAACTAATGGCATTGAACTGAAAGTTATCTTCTCTTTAATGTGTTCACTTTTCTCTACTTTCCTCTCTTTTTTTTCTTCACTTTAATTGATTGGATTGTGCAGTGCTATGAGCAAGCTCTAATTTAAAACAGATTTCCTACACAGCAAGGTCAAGCTTTGCTGCACTGATAACCCTGAAGCAAGCTTGGCTGGGAGCCCTCAATCATGGTGGGGTTTTTATTATTGTGCAACAGGATATCGAAAAAGAAAACTGAGAATCAAAAAGAAACTTCTGAGAAGCAAAACTATTGGGATTGTCAGGACTGATACATTTTACTGTCTGCATCTTTTTTTTGGGACATGTTCTGTATGCATGTAGGCTTAGATGGACATAAGTATTCTTTTACTTACATATTTTTCAATGTACACACGACACCTATGCAAATATATTTGAAAACAGAAGAAATATGCATGTCCCTTTGAACGCTTATGTAAAGCTATAATGTGGACATTTTTACGCATAGGAGAGAGGGGGAAATCCTAATATTCTACTATCCTATCTCACTTTGTCACCAGGCAAAGTGGCACAATTTTTTTAACATTTCAACAAAAAAATGTTCCTGAATATGTTCGGACATTTTTCCATATATATATATATATATATAGATGCATACATGTATGTGCATAACAATTTCCTTAAACTGTTGTATTAAAATTATCATCCCACATTCCAAAACTGTAAAAAGACCAGTTACCTATTGTTTATTTTATATTCTGCCTCATATTCAATTCACCAGTTCATCAATTAATTTTGTGGGGAGCAGTTATAGCATTCTGCTGTTCCAGATTCAGTCCCAGTATTTTACATTGAGTATTGCCTTTACTGCAAGAAGGAGAAGTTTAGTACTACAAAGTAATCATTCTTGCTGAGTGATAGATATAAAAAAGTGATGTTGAAAGATGTGGTAGCTAGAGATTTTACTGAAACAAAATCCTAAGATGTGCAATAAATGATTTTTATACAAAATTGTGAGAACACTTTTGCCAAATTCTAATTTTCCCTTTCAGAGCCACGGGCATGGCTCCAACACATACTTTCAGGGATATTCAGAACATTTTTCAGAAACAAACAAAAAAAGCCCCCAAAAACCAAAACAAAGAAAAACCTCAATACAAATAGGTTTGTATCCGAGAAAAATGAGCCACAAAGAGCTAACCTTGTAACAGAATTACTTAGAGTTTGGCTATACAGAGTACAAGAAGATACTCTTCACTGAAAGAACCTTATATGGGCAAGTATCAACTACTAAAAACCAAAATATCTTTAGAAAACATAAATAGAAGGAGCATAGAAAGCATAAAAAACAGAAGATTGCTGAGACTGCACTTTCAAAGAGGCTTCAGATCCAGAAAATTTCTGGGTAGTTGCTCTGATACTCACCATTTCTAGATCACCCTATTCTTAACTATTCTGTCTAGGAGTTTGAAACACAGTGGAAAGAGTTTCACCTAGCTTTTCCTCTTAGAGAGGTATACAAATAATAGTCATTGTGACAGGCACCAGAATATCATTTTTTCCTACTGTAATGCTGTATCTTCCAGGCTACTCTTTCTTTCTTGAGATGAAAGAAGGTGCAGAAAGTCACTTAGGATCTTTTTGTCTGATTGTTCCCAATACTAATTTTTCTTTCCATTCAGAATTCATTTTCTCTCACTTTTCTCTCCATCCCACACACTGTCAGTTAATTAAAGCAAACACCCTTAGTTATTTGGCATAAAAGATATTTCTACAGAATCTGTGATCATTTTACTTTACAGACACTTCAAAGTCTGTGTTATGACTAAGTCCAAAGGGTGACCTTCTCCTCAGGTGTTTTGAGCATTTGTGAAACTTCACAGAAATCTCAGATGAGGAGTGTCTGTCAAGATTTCTTACATTTTAACATCATATTTTAAAAAAGACTTGGTATTTCAGCTACTTTGACTTCCTGGAGTGTCCAGAGGGCCTTTAGAAACAACCAAATCCCCAAAGGAGCAAAGCGTGAGAAATGGCACACATGCTTTACACTGGAAAATGTTCTTGAACATTGACACATCAGTTTTTTACAGATTCACATCCCATATTTGCTGATAGAGTATCATAAGCCTAAAAATTATGTCTTCCCTCATTCTGCTCTATACTCAAAGCCATCTAAAGAGAAGCCCACTATTGCAATGTGGTTGAAGTCTCCAAGATTAAAAAAAGACATAGGTGTTCCCAAATGGTATGAAGGCTAAAAGGTGTCTCCAGTAAATGAATGCCTGGACTCTAATGACAAGATGAAAACATACATACCTGTGTGACTTAGTGGTCTCACCTAAAAGTTCTTTCCTTTTTGAAAAGAGCAAGTGGCAGACAAGACCAGGCTATAAAAATCACTGTCTATCATGAAGATGAATAAAAGTTTCCTCTACAGGATGTTATTTGTTTCCTTTTAGGTGGACTTACAATTAATTTATGTCACATACAATTACTGGATGACTCTCATCAACATGCAAGAAGTCAGATACCTTTCTGCCTTCTACAGTTCCTTTTTATGAGCTTTCATCTTTATCCACACTTTTCATAGAATTCATTTTAATTAGCAATGAACCTCTCTCACATTTCCTTTTGGCACATATAAAATGAAAATTACTGGTCTTTAACAGAAATAGCTATTCAAAGTCAGTATTTGTTCAAAAGTTAAGAAAAATTAATATTGGCCAAAAATACTGAAATCTACACTATTTTTGCATTCACCTATATGTAAAATCTATACTATTTTTTCTTTCACTTATATGTGCAGAACTCAGTGATCTTAACTTTCTTTCCTACACCCACAATAAAATACTCAGACCTACTAAGCCCACAGAATCAGCTTTTCTGAGAGTCATTAAAAAAAACGTAGAAAACAGTCCATGTGACATAATTAATGTCTTGGAGCCTGGTGAAAAAGGATCATTTGTAGACTAAATGGAAGCATCAGAGCCAGAGGAGAGTATAGCTGTTGAAATGATGGTGATTTGAGTGTAATGGGTCCTAGGAAGTGGAGAGGAAGTTAAAATAGCTGTAAAAGTGGTTTAATTGATATCAAGGTCTGTGCAAAGTTGCTTTAAAGACAATTCAATTCCCACTCCTGTTTTTGAGACCAGTACAGGATTAGCAAATAAAATTGTGAGCTCTGTGTTTTCAACCCAAGAAAACTAAAAAACAAACAAACAAACAAACAAACAGAAAAACAAAAGACAAAAAGCAATTTTTAAAAAATTATCACAAATAGTTAAATCCTCTTCTCTCATACCAGGACATAAATTCATCCCTTAGGGCTTTTTAGGCTGTAACTTATTGAGTCTGAAACCACAGTGGCTATGGAAAAAGATTTGGCAGTGAGCTTATTACAAACAACTTTGTATTCCAGTCCTTCATTTGGATTTCTCAAACCCAGTAACTGAACACCTCAGGCTACAGACAGTTACTGCCCTGTTTTACCCAGCAAGAAAAGGCATATACAAAAAAATAAAAGTTTTTTATCTATTCACATGGAACCAAAAACAGGAAAAGCAAAACATCAAGACATAGACCCCGGTGGGATTTAGTGGATTACTTCACCAAAGCAGGCTTAAAATAAAAAAACAACAAAACAAAAACAACAACAAAGAAACACCCAAACAAAAAAACTGTATGAGACTACAGATATTTCTCTTTTTTCAAACTATGTAAATATCAAGTCTTTTTGGATCTCAGTTGAAGCTAAGTTCCAAAAGCTACAAAAACAATGGTAGTAGCAAGTGCAGGATATTCAAAGGAATGACAGTCATTCCTCTGGAAAATATATACTTTAACATGAGTAACAGTTGTCATCGCACTGATTGTTTTTTGATTGTTTCTTTTTCTTGTCTAGGAAATCTTTTATCACCCTAAGAGGGTTTGTGTTTAGAAAAATACAAAAACAATTTTTTCTTTGCCTATCCATTTTCTGTGGCTATTCAAACAAAGAGGAATATCTCAAAAGAGTGTTTCAGATTATTACCAATTATTCAGAGGAAATACAATGCAGATGATTAAGAATTAATGTTGCTCCTGGAAACCTAAGGGAGTAGTATCATTGTACTGGGACTCTGGAAGCAATTATAGCTTTGTTTCTTGTGTCTGGATGTCCATGTCTCCCTTGTGGTGTAGTGTCAGTGTGTCCTTATTCCAACAAAGCTCTTGGGAGGGAGGTAGGGTGGCAGGGAATCGAATTCCAGGATGTTCAGTTTATGTGGGTTTAAGAATAAATTACAAGTCTCAAAAAAGTAGGAAGATACAACAGAAAATGCCATCAGACTAGGAAGTCCTTATAGTTTTAATGAAGCTGTGACTAAATTTGACAGCGAAGGAGAGAGGGAAGGAAAAGAGAGGGATGATTCTAATGAAATCCATTTGCCGTGCCCTCATCACTACTGCCATGAGGATGGTATGATCAGTGTCACATGCATACAAAGAAAAGTGGATTCCTAACTGAATTACTGTGATTAATTGCCTGATTCTGAAATTGAATTACCATTGGTTAGCACATTTTATTGCACACATTTATGCTGCTCTGCAGCTTTTCTGCATTTTACAACATTTCTTAAATTAAATTATAATTTTTTTATAAGTACATAGGTTACATAACTCAATGTAGTATTTGCAGTAGTAAGTTACAATAGCAAACAAATTATGGTGATAATCAAGGAAAAGAAATTTATAGTACAGTGATTTAAATTATATCACAGCAGAAGAAAAACATATTAAAGTCATTAACTACGTTAAACAAAAAACTTGTAATTTTTCCATATTCCATTTGTTATTCAAACAAAAATTTCACTGATTTTAGTGTTCTGTCTGAGTGACAAGAGTTGCAGTAATGAAAAGTTAAAATGTTTAAGTTTACTTTCAAGATCAATCATGGTATCAGTCACTGAAGATTAGAAGTGACAATGACTTTCCTATTAAGAGAATCACATTAGTTCAAGAGAGATAACAGGCACAAGGGTTTTAATTCTGTATGTTAGCATGATTCTTCAAAGTATTGCTGGTAATTTTAATGAATCACATGTTATCAAGCTCAAGCAGTATGTTTGTCTTTGCAGTGTTAGTATATTTACTGGGTAGAGTCAGTTCCATTCAACTTAATAATTGGTCTCTGAATGCATCAGTGAAAAGGAATAAAATACTTTTTAAGATCTTATATGTATTAACTTGCATTTGTAATGCTTCAGTTAAATTACACACATCTCTTGCCTCAGTTACTTTGAGCACATTCTATAGCTATTAATTTCACTCCTAGTATCTTATATCGATATCTACTCTCAGCATACATCCAAGTATTTAATAATGTCATATTTGTATTCGAACCTTGAAGTTCTAGTCATTCTGTGAAAAAGATCAAACTCAGATTACACGGATAAATAATGTAAAACTTTTGGCATAGCTAGACCTTGGTCTAGTTGAGCACAGGCTGACTCTATGTCAGTTTTTCTCTTAGAGCAAGGGCTGGCACTCTGTGCCAGCATCAGTTAGCCCTGGCCAGAAATGAAACTCATGGCATCAGGCACTGTAAAAAATGAGAATTAACAATGTTGGGTGCTGGACAAGTTGCTACCTTCCCTTACTGCTCAGTAGATTTTGCAGTCTTAGAGTCAAATATGTAAATGCATAATTTTAAAAAAGAGAGCAATTTATTTTTGAAAGCCTCGACATTTAACGAAGCAGGAGTCAGTGATAAACTGCTCACAAGGACTGCCAGCAGGTGACTTCACACACTGTAAGCACTTTACTACAGAGTGATTAATACTTATCACAAGGGAAAATAATATGCCATCCTTTCTTGCTAAGAACATAAAAGAAGCTGCTAAGGTCACCAGGAGCAGAGCTGTGGACATGGCCACAGTAGCTACAGCTACACTGAGAGATGCTCAGGTCAGGAATGGGACATGATTATTCAAAATGCTAAATAAAAAGTAATGCTCAAAGGCCATGTGAATGTTAGCAGAGTAAATGAATAGTCAGACTTTAAGTATTAAGTTCATATTGATTAGAATGCAAATGTCAGTTGGAATTAGACAGCATGAGAAATGTTTTATGTCTCTGTTATGCAAATGGTGCCTTGACAAGTCATTCAAACGCTTGCCCAGTGTCTGGGCACTCTCTGAATCGAATACTGGATCCCTTGTTTCTGGGGTGACTCCCTAAATCTCAGTAGCTGAGACAGCTTTTGGGAGACATCAATAAAAAAACCACTGGATACACATTTGCATTGTTTTAATTCAGACCAAGGACCATGTGAAATGCAGCAATGAAATGTCCTTGCTGGCTCACCTTCCAGTTCATGCAGAGAAATGGAATCCCTCAGCCAACACTATTTCCTTTCATTCTTTACTTCAGTCAGTGATAATTATACATATCTCCTCATAATAATATCTAAACTACCTTGCAGTCTTTACATTATTAACCTTGCTAGCGAATGGTCCCCACCTTTTTAACAGGTGAGCAAGTTGAAGACTAGATTATAGCAAATATTTGGCTGCTTTAAAGAGGGATAGGTATTAGGGGTGAGGGTATATGTGGCAACTTGAAAGTCAAAAAGAAATCTTTGGCAGAGCACGAAATGAATCAAAGCCCACAAATATTAATTCTAGAATGCATTTCGTTTTCTGTTGCATTCTAAAAGGAAAGTTCTGCCACATTATCTGAACAAGCAACCTGCTGTACCACTGCCAGTTATCTTAAATTAAGGCTGCTATTTGTGTTGTCACTATATGCACAGAATAAAGACAAATCCTATTATCAAACTCGATTCCAGCCCCATATGAATATAAAACTTGAAGGGTATTTTCTAAGCATATCAATGCTTTTGTCTGACATCTAATAGGTTCATATTATCTTCATTTCTCAGTTGTAATTAAATGTAATGATTGCATATTTATTTTTATTTACAAAGGCAGTTGCTTGTACAATAAAATTTGATTTAATCGATTGAAAACTCATTTAATGGACTTTTGAGGACCGAATGCATGTAAACAATGCTCTAATCAGACATCAAAACATGCATAAATCAAAGTAATTAAATCAATGTAACACTAAGAAAATTGTGAACCAGACAGATATTTTAAAAAATAAGCAATAAAAGATATGATTTAAGATCTCAATTAAAAGAACAGCTGCAATACTGATAGCTGTATCCACTGTTACTCTCACTAAATAGCTGTCCCTGAGCCCTGTGATAAAGGTATCATAATTAGGAACTGAGCACAATATCTTCCCTATAAAATTTCTTTAATATAAAATGGAGAAGACCATGGAGGAATCCAGAAATAGCTGCTATGGTGGAAAATTACAATGTAGCTGTATGTTCAGAATATTAAAGCCATAAACATTTCCTACATCTTACACATGAAACAAAGAGAAGTAGTTGAAAGTTCAGACTTTCAACTAGGACAGCCAGTGTAAAGTTTGACAATCTTCTTCCATGTATGCTTAATCACCGTGCTTTGTGAAAATAAATCTCCAAATATGTAATTAATTGAATATTCGTTTTCTCATTCTTTTTTGACAAAAGAGTATTTCACCTCTCACACACATCCTCACAAAAGACAGAAGGGAAAATATATGCCTTTCTCATAGGTGTTTGTCTGCTCTTCTTACCAAGGTAGCTACTTGCTTCGTGGCTGCTGGGGTATGTTTGCATAAACTCTGCATCCAGGCGGCTCCAAGCATGGCAAGTATCTGGAACCAAGGTCAGCTGCATGTGCTACCAGCTTAAGTGCCCACTGATGCATACACGATCTAAAAAACTTGAGATGCAGCTGTGAGAAATAGGCCACTATGGTGGGTTCTCCCACCTGACACTCAGCAGCTGGCTGTTCACAGCACAGTTTCGTTTGTACTGTGACATTGCAGCACGTGTGGAGAGCAGGTAACAAGAGCTTTCTGCTGGTCATATGGACAGAAGGACACACAGATATTTGTCCAGATGATAAAAATCTGATATAAATAAGCAGTCATCACTAACAAAACTGAAAATAATCCAATCCCCCAGGCTATGTCCTTTTTCCTCTGGTGATCTTTTCTCTCAATTTCTATCACAAAAGAGAGGGAAACCACAGTCTGATTCAGGACAAGATTTATCACTTCTAGCTTTAGCTGTGTAATAATTGAGGCCAATTTAGGACCCTCTTTGGCTGAATGGTACCTTCTACAGTCAGTAGAAACAAGCATCTACTGAGGGCTATTTAATTCACATAAGACTAAGTGTTTTTGATGCTCCATTAACTAGTGAAAAAGATGAGAAAAGACCTGTTGCCTGATAAAGGGTGCACTAGGTACAAATCCAGGTCTTAGTTCCTATCCCAATTCATTCCGAGAACCCATGTGGGAGTAGAAAAACTGGTGTGTGTTTGCAAACTAGTGGATGGCATCCAAGAATGCATTTTCAGGACTGCATCCCTACATGACAGTGCTCTTACCACTTAAGATTCTTTTGGCCTTATCCCCATAAATATGTTTCCACTCAGGTTTATTCCTATGCAATTTTGTCAGTCCTACCCGGATGTACCCTTCTTCCAGTGTCAGCTCCTATGTTCCACTGTCTTTGCTGAATCTCCTCCTGCTTAACATATTTGTTCTTTCCCCTGCACCCAACAGCTTCTCTCCCACTTTTTCTCTGGAAAAGTAGCTTCCCCAGCATCTCCACTCCTAAGCTGTGCATTCCCAGCTGTACTCAGGATTGTATGCCACTCATCCTTTTTCACCCTGGATTGCAACGCTCTACAGAAGATGCTTATTTACTTGCTCCAAATGTATCTACCTGTTTTTCACATGAAATTTCCGACATCCTTTCCCTGTCAGTCAGCATCTGTCGTGGTGGACCTGGATGGTGAAACACCATGACCTTCCCAAAAGCGCCTCTAAGGAGGCCTCTCGGTGCAGCCAGCACACTTGCACACACACGTGCACACACACCGGATAGCTGGGGAAACAGTCCAACAAGGAATGAGCAGGAGAGGCCTTCGCGTGGGGTTCTACAGGAGAGATTTTAATGTGTCCG